>JANRGW010052655.1:0-10792 GCA_024733675.1 Psilopsiagon aymara
CTTTGTGATTTTAGAATAGGGAGGTAGGGTTATCTTTTATTGCAACAAAAGAGGGAGTGGAAGGGATGACGGAAGAAAGCTTGCATTCTGCCATACTGTTCATGGTCCCTTAGCAAGTACATGAAAGCTTAAAATAAGATAAATATATCTAATAAGTATCAACATTATCTTCATTTTCAGAATCTCATTCAATTTACTATATGCTAAGTTCTCATTCCATGGCATCTATTAACAGTGTTTTCCATGGTAACAGTGAGTATGTATGCTTAAATTAATAGAAAATTTGGGTTTCTTTGATTTACAGTGCTTGAACAGGTGGCTCTCAAATATGGGAAGTTGTCAGGTTAGGCACTCAGTTTTGTGCAACTTGCTGTTTTCAGATTTCTGTCAAATCAGCATGTGTTGTTGCCAGTTCTTTCAGTCCAAACAGCGTTCATAAAGTAGACCAGATACAGTCTGACATATTTGCATACATATGTGTGAGTATTGCATTGTTTGCATCATATGGCTATGTGCATGATCAAATCCATAGATCTCTAGTTAATAGCGATGAAATTCAAAGCAGCAGGAAAATGCTGGAATTAAGATTCTTCTTCACACCTATCATGTCCTATCAACAGGACACATACTAGCGCAATCTTTAAATACATGCTTGAATACTGTTTTCTCCACATGAATGATTCATGCACCATACAGAGTCAATGAACAGTTCTCTTGTGAAATTTTTCAGTTTACTGATGCTCACTACTGGGAGATCTTTGTGTCCAGCTGTTTCCTAAGGACTACTGAAGTGGGTAGCAAGCTGTATCTAGGCCTGCTAGTAAACTGCTGGAAGGAGCCAGAATAGTCACAGCATGCTGTAAGATTCATCAAAAAGTCCTGTGGCTGGGCTGAGATTGTAACTCCAGATGCTGCTGTGTTGCCACCTGAAGCTGAGTCACTTTTATCAAATAATACAGCATTTTTGAAGAATCAGGAGATGATGTGGCTTTTCACATGAAGGTGCTACTGTCAGTCATCGAATGAGAAATGTCAAAACTACTACAAGCTAATAACTGAAAATGGTAACTAATTGCACCTGGTAGAATATGTGCAAGGCCTTGTAGAGAATAAAGAAGAGTCCCTTACCAATAAACTGTTCCTTGAAGTTTGCAGTTTGTGTGGATATTTGACATTCACCTGTATTTTCTTATTCTTACGTGCCAGTTGTGTGGTTGAGAGTTAACTGAACTAGTGGCTGTCACTCTGACCTACATACACTATCTTGAGGAGCAGTAAGGGAGGTCTGAGAGCACACACTCTGTAGATATAAGGCAGATATTCAAATCTTACATAGTGGTGCACTGTTAGAGTATGCAAACAAACAGCGTATCTTTTAAGACCCTGGTTACAGGTCATTAACACAAGCCTGAAGATTTCTTTTAATATAAATGTTCAGACATACATGTCTGAATTTACATGTACGTAACAAGCAGCAAACAATACTTACAATGATCCTACTTAACTTTTTAATCTTCTGACTTTGTGTGTTTTAAACATTATTTGAACTTCGCATATAATTCAGTAACACACATTAGTAGAAGGAGGAGGTTGTTCATTAGATTTCAGTCAGGCGTTTCATTAATTTCACTGAAAGTGAAGGAAAGTCTTGCCAGGAAAAATGTTCTTTGAACTCTATGATATTACTATATTGGTGAAAAAACACACTTTATTGTATTTTTCTGGTTTTCTTTTGTTTTATTTTAAGGCTCCTTTTCTCATCATTTTTCCTGCTGTATGGTAGCAGTGTGCTGCCATATCTCTGATGTTATGCCAATAAAAGTATACCAAGTGGGTGTGGTTTCTTAAAGAAGTAGAATGATATCTATCTTCTATACAGCTTTTGTTAGACCATAGGTTTGTAATTTTTCTTGGTCTCTTGATTAGACATAAGTAGCATGCTTTTAAAATATAAGTAACATCCTTTTAAAATATAAGTAACATACTTTTAAAATATGTTATCATCCACTAAAAGCAAATTTGAATCTATTAGGGATTTTTGGTTCTGGTGTGTTGTAACTTCAGCAGTGATAGTCCATGAAACTAGCTTATGTCATTGGGTATTCAGACACCTTGCCTGGTTCTACTTCAACTGAGATAACTGGTGTCATTACAAAATGCTGTCACCAGTTGCCAACCATGAATTTCTCTTCTCCAGAGCATTTATATTACCCCTTGCTTCATTATGTATGGCGATCTGAACATATGAACACAGCTGTTAAAACCAGTAGGCCATACCTCTACAGGGGATGTTCCTGTTTACTTCCAAATGTCATTAGTGTGCATGACTGTTAACTTCTATAGCCATAAATCATCATGCTTCCTTGTATCTTTTCTTCTACCTATGTAGTAACAGTTTTCCTTGTGCTTTCTGTTTACACCAAGGACTTTTCACTGCTCTTTATCTTCACTGCTGCCTGTCAAGTTAAAAGCTCACTCTGTACAATTAATGATGCATGAGCATATGATTCTATGATATGATTTTAACTTGCATACATCTCTCTTAAATGTTTAATGGATCTTTCTTCTGCTCCTACGTTTACCCAATGTAATTCCTTGTTACTTGTCTACTGATTCTGTTCTAGTTACTTTTATTTCCTTTCCATTTTTGCTATGTTCTTTCTGATGACAATTGTATACAAATTTAGGTTACTTTATAGTTAGTTAATTCTTTGGCTAATTAGGGATGTAAATGGTTAAAAAATTGAAACATGAAGCTTGGAAATCTTAATTTAGACAAAAATTCTTTACAATGTTTAAACTAAAAGTACATCAGAAAAAGAACTTCCAACATCAAGTATGATCATTTCATTAGAATGACAAGAAAGTTGCATGCCAAGTTTGAATTTTTTCGCAGGTATATGAGTTTTTTCTGTGTAAAAGTAAATACAGAAAAAAGCAGCAGAGAATTTTTGCATAGGACTGCAGAGGAATATGCCCTGAATAGCAGACTTTCTTGATCTCATGCAGGATCCTGCAAATCCCTCCTCTGTGGGAGACTGTAATTTTCAGTTGTCTTCCCTGCATGCCATCACATACAGCCTCCCTTGTTCCATTTGTTAGCTGCTACATTTAACAAATTGCTTTTTTTTCCTTCTCTTGTAGCACAGAAACACAGGATCTTCAAACTTGTACTAAGAGTATAATCCAACAGCCAAAGTAATGCTTCTCTTTCTCAGTCTCCAAATCAATCTGCTAAATAAATGGCTATGCAGTGGCCTCTTTTCTGGCAGTCGTCAGTGTGAAAAGGATCATTCAAGTTTTCTTTTATCAATCTCTCTCATGTTCTTTATCCTTTAAGTCCTAACAGCAGAAACTATCTGAAGTGGAATAGATTTTCTCTAGTTAACAATAGTGATTTTTTTAAAATAACATTTAGTATTGAAAACATTCAATCATGAGTTTCTGGGAATAACACCTTGGAGACATTTCGTTGTGTTGCTATAAATAATGGTATGTTTTATTCAGGAGAGACCAGTAGTAGTATATTCACCTAGTGAAGTGATTGTATCAACTATTATTTGCTTTGACAATGCCCAAAACATCTTATGTTGTTATCTGTTATCTTGTAGTCTTCTGTATAGACAAGACATGTATAAAAGAATTCACAAGTTCTAGATTCATTATATGTGCAGTATGGTGATGAGTGGTTAGCTGAAGTATTTGTAAATTTCAGAGCTAAATGTTTAAACCACTTGCCCTAGTCATCTCCCTAAAAGATGGATTTTCATTCACTGCACATTCTTAAGTGACTCCTAGCCTCCTAGATTCATATATTACATCACAGTTTGGTGTGAAAGTAAATTAATTGCTCTGGATTAGGAAGGGATTAGGTAATAAATTTAATGTATAATTCCATGGAATTACAATTTTTGTCTGGTTGGGTTTCAGCCTTTAACTTCTACTTAAAAGCGTGGTTATGAACAAAACCAAATCCGTAACACAGATGCTATCTGAAATGACCAAATTTTGCCCAGTCTAGGGCTTGTCTATGACAAGTAGCTATTTTCATAATGTTTCTGTCTGTAGACGAAGTTCTGTCATGGGTCCACCCCTGTTTGTCTCAAACAGCTGTTTTCAAATCATTCCACTCCATACAGATGAGGCATGTGTGAGTGAAACTACAAAGTTTTTAAATAATATTTACAAGTGGAACTTCCCTTGTTTATGGACACGTGGATAGCTGAAATCTCGCGAATCAGGGAAATCAATCTTCATTACCCATCCATGGCAACAAAAAAGTATGCTGGCTGAAAAGAAATACCATTGTATGTCTGATCTACAAATGATCATGAATGGGATCATAGATATTATCTCAGGATAATAAATATAATATATACAGCAAACTTCATGAAGTTAAAAAAAATTGACTGTCTTGTTACTGTTCTGCCTTCCTTATCTCTTCGTGTTACTCTTTGTTATGATGGGAATATAAGGAGCAAATATGATGTTACTGGATGGTGTGGAGTTGCTGTGAGGACTTGAAAGAGGTCTTTTTTTTCAGAAATATATTTGTAATCACTACATGTATATATTAAGTATGTTTGTGTATATGTATGGGCTGATTGATTTAAATGCTTTTATACTCCTCTTAAGTCACTTGGAATCTCTTTATGTAGTACATAGTGCATTAAAATACCCCATCTAAAACCACACTAAATTGGTTTTTGTTGTCTTGCAAAACACAGGATACACTTTGCTGTAGAAATACCACTTTGGAACTTGTAGTATCTCAGTATACCCTAGGTATGGAAGAATTTAAGTAGCTTAGCACTGGACATTTTTCCCTGTTTGACTCCTGTTTAACTTTTTGATTTAGAGTACGGCTAAGACTTTCAGCCAATCTGTATGAGAAGGACTGTTTCAGCAGCTCTACATTTTATTTTGAATTTTCTTTCCCCTCCATCACTTTCCTCCTCTGACAACAGAGAGAGATTACTCTAAGCAATTTATATGATAGTTCATCATATGAAACTCGTACACTGTAGCAGTAGGGTGAGATTTTCTCCAACTAATTTCCTATTTTGCTGCAGTAAAACTGCCGGAACACTTTGGTGAATGGTAGATGGATATTGAATTAAAAACTTCTGTACTATGAACTTAGAAAATTAGTAAAAAGCAGGTTAACCTTAAGTACGTTTCCTGTTTTCAGTTCTATAGTATGGATATTGCTCTATTTCTAGTTACATTTGCTTTACCTACCTGCATCATCAGTGAATGACAGTAGCATCAGATTAAAAGACAACTTTATACTCCCTGCTTATTCCTCCAAGAGTTTTAAAGTTGAAATGCAAATCAGAATACAGTGCCATTGGCCTTTATGATTTCTCTGTGAAGTGAAGACTACCATTTTTTAAATATCAAGTATCTTTTGCTTTTGATTTTTCATAAGCAAAAGTAAATTATTATTACATTTGCTTTGTAATAGACTAGTTTTGAAGTATTTACTTCTTGCAACAATTTAACCCAAATAAGTAGAAGAAAAACCTGGGTTTTGTTTGGGTTTTTTTTTTGGGGGGGGAGGGGGTGGAGTTTGGTTGGTTTTTTTTTTTCCAGGCTCATCTAGAAATTAGTGCTGAATTTTTCTAATGTTGCCAATGTGAAAAAGTAAAAGAAAAACTGATATAATAAGAAATTTGCCTTATATAGCAGAGAGAAACAATAAAAATTGAAAGCAGGATAGGTTCCTCCTTCAGCCTTTTGTGTTGCTCAGTATTTCAAGTTCCTTATTCTCTTACCAGAAATGAGGGATCCAGTTCTGTCTTTAGAGAAATCCTTGCTGACTTCCCCAGCTTCAGTTGCCTGACACTGATGCTTTTCAGCACGTATTAGAACATGCAACATTACATATATTCCAGCAACATAATTATTTCTGATAATTTAGGATCACAGTAGGATCTAAAATTTTCAGGGTTTTTTTTTGGGGGGGGAGGGTTAGCTAAAGAATTCTAAATTCTAAATTCTAAATTGTTTTCCTGTTTTTTTTTTTTGTCTGTTTTATGCATGCTCATTTAGAATTAAATTTGTTTTGCAATATTATGAACTAGATATAACTGAATGCTAAGAAAGTTATACTGAGAAGCTTTGAATTCAAGACTTCTTGCAGATTGATTGAGAAGGGGTAATTCATACAGTGGGGTGAACCCTTGGTACTCCACTTGATATTGACAGAGGTTGAGGTAATTCATTTCTTCTGTGGAAGTTCACATCTCACAGCATTAGATCCACAGGGACCCATCCATGATGGCTTGAAGAGGAAAAAAATGGCAGTCTCATGGGAGCTGTTGAGGAGAAAAAAAATCTATAATGAGAAACAGTTCCACCTGAAAAATTCCTTATGAAAGATTCCTCAGATGCATATGATTTTCCATGCCCCTGTTGTGCTGTTGTGTTTGGTTAGTTGTTTTTTTTTTTTTTGTGGGACACTTCCTCTCCCCCCAGCTTTCCCCCCCCCCTACACTATTTGAATATACCTACTTGTTTTTCATAGAAATAGGTTTTCTTGAGTCAAGTGTCATTAAGAAAAGTGCACTAGTAGGGAATCTGTGTTGCTGAGTAAATATAGTGGGTTTCAACTTTAAATATTCATGGGTTACTCATTCTGTATGTTTCCTATATTAACAAAGGAAGGAATAAATATACCTGTAAATGAATTTTCTTTTGCAGGCTTTTGATGTACAGTAAAAATATGCTTGGGAATGCCGTATGAAAAGGCCTGAGAGCTTTTGCCTTTTCAAAGGGATTTTTGTTGTTTAAAATATCAGAAATGTCAAGTTCTGCCTTTACTGTCTTGTCAGAGGATTTCCTGATAACTTCTTAAATGTTAATTTGAGAAATTTCTCAGACAGCAGTTAATAATGTGGCACTGCTGTGAATCCTTCAAGATTGGGGGTGGGGGGGCAGGAGAAACGTGCAAATGATAATTTATGTATCTAAATCATCCCACTGTTTTTATGAAGTTATTTGCACTCAAAAAGTTTATGCTGTCCATTTCCAGGATGAGGAACACAGATGTCTTTTAAAAAAATTGTTTAAAAGCGTGAGAGATACTTGGAAACCAGAATTATAAACAACTGGCTTCCTTTTGTGTTTGAATCGGACACAAACTTGTCTAATGACATCTATAGCTTCTGATATCATAGTTTGGGTTTATTTAACTAGATATATGACATTCAACAAGGGATCTTGTCTTTTATATGGAAGTTGTATTTTGAGGGGCAAGTTGAAAATTTGAAGGGTAAAATACTGTTTCCATTAATTCTTCATGTAAGGCAAATATTCTTGGGACCTAGCAATATACAATTGGTATAAGGAAGTAGAAGAAGGTTCTTCACAGCATTTAGATTTCTTTGATTTTGCCTATTGGTTAAAAGAGAGTTTGTTCCTAATGTGCTGGGAACTGTAGGATTGGGACTGAACAGCAGCAGGACTGAAGGATTTATCAGTCTAAACTGAGTCAAGAATGCAGTAAGAAAGTTTGAGGGATCTCTTCTTTACATTAAAACTAGGAAGCAAGATGCATTTGTGTACAAAGATCTGTTATATGAGAAGACAGCTGAAGCTTTATTTTCAGATTCTGGTAATAGTATACTTATGGTGCCCTGAGAAATACAGGGACCCCAGGAGGCCTGAGGCCAGAGAAGTGTCTGTGGCTGCACAGTGCGGATTTTGTAACTACCACGGGCTGTTCATGGAGCGAGGGGCAGAGAGGAGGCCCACACAGCAGCCTAGTGGCAAGCAAATTGACTAGAGTAAGGCCCACTGATCACAGAAGGGTTTAGATTACTTGTTCCCCAGGAGGAGAAGTCAGAAGGAGGGAGGTTCTCCACATGGAAATAGCTGCCCTGAGTCCTCACTTTGGCAAGAGGTGTGAGAGACAGGTTATTCCAGCATTGCTGATCTGGAGCTTCCACGCTCTGCTATGCTGTTCCCATCATGTTTCTGGGGCACTGTTGTCTTCTTGTGGTGTGGCTGCCCCAGACTTGGCACTTCTAAAAGGTGTTTCATAACCAAGCACTCATCTCAGATTTATTTACTCTTCGTATGACCTTAAAGGTGACAAGTCCTTTGCCTTCTCCCAGTAAAGATTGTAAGCAGTGAAATTAGTTTTATTTACTTATTAATGGCTGAAGCACTGTGTTAGCTAATTTTGCCAGAAGCAAGCCCCCTGTAATCAACATGCCTCTTGCCCCTTCTTTGTTAGTTCATATGTTTAAATATAACTGAAGACTGCAACAGGATTGAACTGGATCTTCCCTTATAAAGGCTTATGATTTGTGTTTGGTTTGGTTTGTTGGTTTTGGGTTTTTTTGAGATCTATCCTTGCAATTGTTTTTACTTTGTTTAATTGCAAAACAGGATTTGAAAGATCACGGTTTCTATGAACTGGGTATTAAAAAAAAATTGAAAATCTTGTTTCTGTCTTTGCACAGCAAACTAATGCTGAGAATTTTCCCAGGTAATGACAGCATTGTTTCAACATACACAAACAGCGTGAAGCTGCTTTTTATACAGCTTTTCTTTTTTTTAATCAGTTAGTTTTGTCTGGAATTCAAAATGACTTTATAAATCAAAAGACGAAACATTTATAAGCACCATATATCAAAAAAAGATAAATGTTAATTATAAAAACAGGCACAAAATGACTGCTATCTCTATAGAGATTGTGACTTTGTGTTAATATCTTATTTAGGCTGGGTGAGGTTTTTTTTTTTTTTTTTTTTTTTTTTTATTAAGGTACAAACGTACAGGACCCTATAAATATTGAGTTACAGGATTATTGTCAGTCAACACATAGCCTGAAATGATCAGTCATTTAATTAGAGCTCTGACATTTATTAATATATTGTTGTATTGAATTGTGTTTACCTTTTAGCTTGACATTCTTTTGATATTTCCATAGGGAACAAATTTCAATAAATAGGCTAGTCTTTTTAAAAATATAATTGTCCTTGGATACATTGAACTAAATCAAAAGAAGTTTATCACAGAGTCATGGTACAGCTGCTGGAAATAAGCAATGAAAATCATGCCAGTGTGCTGCATTTATTTTTTGTCTAGTGTTTAGGAACAGACACATTCCAGGAAACCAAATACATGCTCAGTTTCTGGCCTTAGGCCTTTAAGTATGGAAACCTATTTTCACGAGAGTACAATATGGATTAGAGTTCTAAGGTTGTTTTTAGTCATGTATGTAATTGCAAACATCCCAGTGAAGTATCATTGCTTGCTTTCTTTTAACCTGTTAATTTAAACGAATAGGTAAACGCAGGCATGCAAGATGATCTTGTATCTGAATGTCCTCAAACATCACAAACTCCCTGAATCTCAAGCCTATTTTGCATGTTGACAAATAATTCTTTATAGTGGTGTCTAAGGAAAAAAAGTCAGGGTGCCTTACAAGATAAATTGCTTACTGCTGTGTAGTTTCTGTAGTCAATGGCACACAGAGACGTATATAATCGAACTCAGCTTACATTGATGCATTGTGTTTATAACCTCATATTGACCAGTACTTGCATATATTTATTCCTTTACAGACAACTTGGCTGAGGAGGACAGTTATTAAAAATTCAGAGTGAGGCCCAAGCTTCATGTTTGTCATTCACTTCTTCAAAATCACTTTTCATGTGTAGGGGATCCAGATACATCCTGACCACTTCTGCTGTTCACAATCTAGGTCTTAATTCAGCAGTTGTATCTTGAGGCCCTGCCTAGTGGCATTGGTATAGAATGTCCTGACTGTCTAGTTGCTATAAAAATACTTGAAGGAATCATTTAGGACTAAAGTAAAATAGGTTAGGCTTATAGCAAAGACTTCTGCTCTTCTGGAATACCAAACTTAGAAGATATCTGATCTCACCATGGATGTGATAAATTAATATTGCTCCCTTTTATACCAGAGCATTGAAAAATTAGAGTCTACAGACAGGTTTTTGAACATGTATGGCTAGTTTTGAAAAACAATTACTTTGTATTGAAATCTTGATACCCATTTCAGGTGGATATGTCCAAAATATCAAGGGTGCTTCATGAATTTAGGGTTTTTTTTAATATGAAATGAGTATTTCTGGGAACTAATCACAAGACAAAACTCCAACCTACCAAAGTAGGTGTCCCTCACCTAGCAAGTAGAGGCTCAGAACCTTCAAGGACTTACTTTCTCTGATGACTATAAGGGGACAAGGAGTGTGGCCTTGCAAGATTTAAGGAAATCCTCGTTAATACATTATCACCAGTACATACCCAGATAAAATGTCTCCATTTCACTTGGCCATATTTTGTTTGTTTTAGTGCTGCTAATGTGACTATTTCATTTCTATGTTGTAACTGAATACTTGATTATCGCTTAAAGGGGGTATTATTTGATTCACATAAAAAATGCTTATTGTATTTACTGTTTTAAGACTTATGGCTGATTGTGTTCTTTGATATATCTTTTTTTATATACTTTTTCATAGTTTTAGTCCGTATCATAGAATCATAGAATAGTTAGGGCTGAAAAGGACCTTAAGATCATCTAGTTCTACCCCCCTGCCATGGGCAAGGACACCTCCCACTAACCTATGCCACCCAAGGCTATGTCCAACCCAGCCTTGAATGCTGCCAGGGATGGAGCATTCACAACTTCCCCAGGCAACCCATTCCAGTGCCTCACCACCCTTACAGTAAAGAACTTCTTCCTCATATGTGATTCAAACTTCCCCTGTTTAAGTCTGAACCCGTTACTCCTTGTCCTCTTACTACAGTCCCT
>JANRGW010052655.1:12994-29131 GCA_024733675.1 Psilopsiagon aymara
TGGAACTGTTGGAACAAGTCCAGAGGAGGGCCACGAGGATGATCAGGGAAATGGAGCACCTCCCATATGAAGACAGGGTGAGAAAGTTTGGTCTGTTCAGCCTGGACAAGAGAAGGCTGTGTGGAGACCTCATAGCAGCCTTCCAGCCTCTGAAGGGGGCCTGTAGGGATGCTGGGGAGGAACTCTTCATTAGGGACTGTAGTAAGAGGACAAGGAGTAACGGGTTCAGACTTAAACAGGGGAAGTTTGAATCACATATGAGGAAGAAATTCTTTACTGTAAGGGTGATGAGGCACTGGAATGGGTTGCCCGGGGAAGTTGTGAATGCTGCATCGCTGGCAGCATTCAAGTCTGGATTGTATAGAGCCTTGGGTGGCATAGGTTAGTGTGAGGTGTCCCTGCGCATGGTGGGGGGCAGTGGAACTAGGTGATCTTAAGGTCGTTTCCAACCCTAACTATTCTATGATTCTATGATTCTGTATATCTGAGATGGAAGTCTGCAAAGGAATATAAACTTATCTTAAAGGCGTATTTCAGCATGCCAATGTATTTGGGCCCAATGGACAATGCCTTACAGAAGCTGAACAAAATGGCACAAGGCCATTCATATTTGGAACTGCTCTCAGAGTAGACTTTGTCATCAGGCATCCCCCTGACTTCAACAGACTGTGCACAATTTTGAAATATTTAAATCTTTGTAAGAAGGGTTGATCCAAACAGTAATGGGTTCTTTTGATGATTAAATATCTAAGAAAGAATGAGAATTTTTCAGTTTTGAGGTTACCCACATCCTGAGCGTGTTCACATTCTATAGTCCGAAGCTGCAGTTTACAGTGTATTCAGTTCTGGCGGAAAACACAAGGTGAAGAATAACTTCAATTATTATTACTTTTGCTTTCCACACACTGTCTATTGACATTTACATTACAAGTTTGCACATAAAGTATTTTTTCCTTGTTCACTGCTCAATATTTTTATGCCCCTTGCTGAGTGAAGTTATTTCATATTAGCTGCCTCAAAGATTTAAGTTTGCTTAAAGTGGGTTATTGCATTAGTTGCCATCTTTGAAGTTAATGCTTACTAGACAACTTAAAAAAAATCCCAATATTTTACATTGATTTTGTCTTCTTAGGAAAATAGCCTCTAAATGTAAAGATTTTAAAGGATGTGCCAATGTGGAACTGCATTTTTTTCATCTGAAAATGCATAGGCATAAGCTGAGTTGTATCCACAATGCTTTTACTGCTCCTGTTTACCTCACAGTTTAGAAGGGATTGATTTTTTGCAGAGTGACAATAGCTTGAAAAATATAATATGTGAGTCATTATTTACTTCAGTTCATACGAAAGCATTGGTATGAAAAATGGTCCTATTACTATGAAACAGAGAGTCAGTATGTGCCTTCAGGGATTCCTTGATGGTTTCAAGGTGAGGTTTAGACCTCTCTCCAAGAACCATGTTTGACCAGCTGTTCCCTGCAAAGACTGTAAGCAATTTCAGAAAAGTAAAGTAATAGGAAAATTTCTAAGTCACTCTGAATATATAAGCTTTATATTTTGAAGTCATTTTTCCTTTAAGTTAAATATGTACTAAACATTTCAAGGCATTTATTTCATGACATACTCACTTTTAATGTGAAAAGTTCTTTCCTGATCTTGTCTAGTCTTTGCTTTAATATGAAGGATATTGTTCTGTTCAAAGATTATTGCTTTTTTTTTTTTTTTTTTTTTTAGCAAGGAAATAACTCTGAAGTATGATATATTGTATATAACAAGGTTATACACCTAGGTGCCTACTGGTACATTGCTACGTTTGTTTTCAGTAGTATTTATTTTAGTATGATTTACAAAACGAGAGATGTTCATAATAATGGACTACCTAGTGTACTATAAGTGAAGCCCAAATACTGTAACCAGTGTACATAGTTATTTCTGCAACATTTCTGAGAATCTGGTCCTCTCCCTGGAGGTAATGTGTATCGACTTAAACCTTCATGCAAAGATACTTTCACTCTTTCTGGTTTCTTTCCTTTGGACCAGAGCAGTCCAAAATAGTGAGTAATGAATGACTGCTTTAGAGAGACAAAGATCATCAGACATTTTGTATTTTCATATAGTTTCCATACAAACATGAAAAAAAGATTATTCAAAACAGCTAGCAGACACAGAAATACTAGGTAATATTGTATAGAAGAAAGCTACGCTGTACAGTAAAAGTGTTAATTACACCTCTCAAATAGCTAATAGTGATATAATCACATTGCTGATAGATAGGAAAAGAAAGAAAGCTAAGATTGTTTGGAAGTATACAACTGATTCTCTGAAGAACTCTCAAAAATCTCCAGAACTCAGTCTTCTATTGATGCTGAGAATAAATGTGCTGTTAAATGAAGTGATTGACCATTTTCATTGACAATGAATGTTTGCACTGCAACATTCTGAAACTCACCAGTTTTGTTTGACAGAAGTAATATATGCTGTAGAATAAAGCAGTACTTAACTGCGTTGTGGGCATCTGAATTTATAAATGGCTTATAGAAATATAATGTGATTTTTTCATATGAATTTGGTGATAACGGATTGGCATAAATAATAGAATCATATAATGGTTATAGTTGGAAGCAATCTTAAAGATTATCTAGTTCCAACCCCCCTGCCATGGGCAGGGACACCTTGCACTAGACTGCATCACACAAAGCTCTGTCCAGCCTGGCCTTGAACACTGCGAGGGATGAGGCATCCACAACCTCTTTAAGCAACCTGTTCCAATGTCTTGCTGCCATCTTACATTATATTACCAATGCAATAATTGTTACATTAATGCTGTTCCATAAGTAACCCTACACTAGAAACAGAGTATTACAGCAACATAGAAGAAAAAAAAGTGTTTAATTTCATTTGGGTATACTGCTAGTAAAGCATATTATTTGATTCAGCTGATTATAGTTATCATTAGAAATTGGCATTCTGTGAATATTGTGGTACTGGTTCCTGAAATGTATTAAAATTCAAAAAATTCCTTAAGCATATATGATTTAAGAAATGCTGTGATGACCTGAGGGCACAAAGAACATGCTTTCTAAGAGATCACAAATAACTGTTGTTGTGTTTTCTATCATATTTATTATAGACAGACAAGAAAGAGAGAAGCAATGCCTTGAATGTTGCAATAGATAGTATGTGCAAGAAGACAAGAGACCTCCGCAGACAGGTAAGCAACCTGGGAAACTGAAAAGGTAGAAAAGAAGACTTGAGGGATGCTTTTCCAAATTGCTGCTTTCAGCTTTTGTAGCACTGCATTTTGAAAATAAAGATTTCTTCTATGTTAAGAAAATACTGAAGATAGTTACTTTATTCCACAGAACATATGCATACAAATTTTCAAAAGGGGAAAATCCCTAGCAAATGATACGAGCTAAATTATATGTATGTACATAAACAAAGCTCTTCATGTTTTCGTGTCTAAATATGTATTTGCTTTAGACATATACTGGTAATGTACTTTGGACATCAAGAGAAATTTTATTTTAAATAAGATTGAATTATTATTGATTGTTGGAACAGATACCTTGAAAGGACCACTGAGTCATTATGTCTAGTTCTATACCGTTGTAAGAACTCATACAACAAGAAAGGGTCCTTGGAATACCTGGTCCACAGTCCATGCACTCATTTTTCATCCTAGTATCCTAAAACTAATGTAAGATATGCACCAAAATCTACAGCTTCAGTGTACTGCAGACATTGAGCAGTCGACATTAGCTGTGTTTAAATCCTTTCTTTTCATGGAACATGTCTGAGAAAGTTGTAAATTGTGTTGTAAGTATAAAATGTGCCGCTTCAGAAAAAAGCCCTAGAAAGCCAACAGTTCTTTCAGCAAGGCTGATCCAAACAACTATATGAAACTTTATGGCAGTGCAAAGCATGAGCACACACTGCTTTCATGCTGTCTCTAGCTGTGGCTATTTGTCAACTCTCTGATGGAAGAATATCCCTCCCAACTTAGTGAACAGTCTTACAAGCCAGCCTGTGCTTCAAGTTGGTGAATAACTTCCTTTGTGTCCCCCAGTAATCAGCCACGGGCAGCCTTGAAAAATGATATGAATGTAATATAAATATAGTGTCTACAACTAACTAGCTATCTAATTTCAAAAATATGTTCAGATCAGATATCCAGCATCTTAGATCACAAGCTCAGTGTGTCTAGGAACATTTATTTCCATCTGACCTACCATCACGTCCATTACTTAAGCTCAAGCTTATAACAATTTACTGACTCTATCTAATACAGTGTTTAAAATCTATTAAATAATTTGTGTGTTTCTAGAAACTTCTGTAAAATACAGAGGCTGAATGTAATCATTCCCAATTTACAGTCAATGTAGAACCAGTAGTTTTCTCTAACCAGAATAGCTGTATGCTTTCTTGACATTTTCCACTGGAAGGTATTTATGAGAAATACTTAATCTACTTCATACATGTGAATTGCATAAGAATTGTTTTAGCAGGACTGCTTACTGCATGTCTAATTCCTGATCTGGGAAACATGAAATTGCAAGTTCTATGCCTGCAGGTATTGCAGTAGAGTCTTACTTGCTTTTGCTTATAACATTCATTATTCTGCCTCTCAGCACATTTTCTAGAAACGTGCACATTGTTATTCGGTCTACACTTACAGCTTTTATAATACTTAATTTTTTTTTAATGGTATGGAGCACCACAGCTTGTCTGATATAAGACACTCATGCTGGACTTGGGGCTATGATGTGCACAAGGTACACAGATTTCAGACAATTACTGGGATACCTCTGCAAAGTTGGGTTGAAGATGAAACCATATGAAGGTGTATTTTTGAAATCTCTTCAGTGTTGTGTACAATAAACAAAACTGTCATATAAGTGCTGATGCAGTCACCAACTGACAATGGGTTATGCCATGGTCCCCTATGGAATGTCTTTGTAGACCACAGTAAGTAAAGCAAAGGTAGGCTTCTTGTATCCGGCAATACTCAATGACAAAAGTATCAAGAACAGTGTATTCTGGAAGGTTTGAAACTCTCTGTCTTTTCAAATGAAGTTATTTGTATTCACTTCAGGAACTTGGCGAGCACTTGTGGTGATTTTAAACTATTCTGTTTTGTTTTGATTTTTACTTGTATTGTGCCAGAGATGTAACATGTCATTTCAGTATGTGCAGTTTTACCTAGATCACTGCTTCCCTGCATAGTAGAGCTGTATGAATATTTAGGAAGAAATTGCCTATTCATTCCAATTTCTAATTCTGAGAAATTACCATACTCAGTTCTTTCCTCCCAGTTGTTTTCCAGCATACCATGAATAGACTGCACAGATGTTCCTCCTATTGTTGCTCCACAGTTTTGGTTGGGTGTTGTTTTTTTTTTTTTTTTTTTTTTTTTTTTAATACATGTGTTATTCCTGATGATATTCTAATATTTCTGTGTTGCTTTTTCATTGCGGATAGCTTTTTCTGAACATAAAGAAGATTGCCTTCCTGGCATCCCTTTGAAACAGCAAAGAGAGAGCCATCAATAAAGCTAATCTTTACTTTTTCCAGGACTTTTGCCAATGTAGTCTTGTGAAGCAATAGGCAAATAGAGGCAAACACTGTTTTCTGTACTCAACAGGATATGGATATTTAATAGTGTTGTAAACAGCTTCTGGGATTTTCTTCTCTACCCTCAACTTTTTTTGGAAAACCTTATGCCCCATGTTTTATAAGCAACATGTTTCTGTGCTATTTTTCAACGCACTTCAATGTCAAAACAAAAAAGCTCCATTCTTCCATTTCTGTAGCAATCTGCTGAAAGGGTAAGAATATGACCTTGCAACTTAAAAATTAGTTTGTCAAATGTCATACTCCCTCTATTTTCCCTCTTCTGATGGCTTCTCTTTTACTTAGAGGTATGAGAAAAGATTTAATTATAGCACAGTAACTTCCCTGTTATTGCCTGCTAACACTGCTGGTGCTGTTCTTTGTCACTTTATATGTGTCCTGATATGGCTACTTAGCTTTTAGCATTTTGCTCTAGAGGCGGCCAGAGTCAGAAACAGACTTAACAAGTAGTGAAAAATTATTGTTTTAATTAGGCTGAAGAGAAATAGATGCTGTTTCAGATACTCCTTTTTTCTTTTGGCTTTTTCTTTCCTTTGTTCTACATTGCATTTCTTAATTCTCCGCTGCGCAAACCATCTTTTGAAAATCTCAGCCTTATGTATTGCTGCGCATGGCTAAAACAGGAACATAATTTCAAATGTGCTTGTATTCAGCAAAGACACAGCATTATCTTGTTTTTGAAGAAGATGCATTTTACATTTTAATTGCAGGATAGAGGATTTCTTAGAACAAAATAATAATCACAATTTATATGTGAAAGGTTAATTAAACCGAGCAAACCAGTAAAAAGCTGCAGCAAAGAAATATGTGATGAGACATTAAATTAGGCAGCTGCTTTGAAAATCGGGTGCCTCAAGCTCACCACAAATGTGACTAAGGTTATTGCAGTCACTGGTTCGCAAATAATCAATGAAGGCTGCGAAAGTCCTACAATTTGGGCTATGCAGAACGCCAAAATATTTCTCTTGGAGTAATGAATCACTGGCCATGGATATGGTTCAACAGACTTCTGTTGCTGATTATTGTAAATTGAAATCTTAATTTTTAAAGTGTGGTTCCACAAATTAAAGCTGGGAATGTGAACATGACACTAAAAATCTAATTTTGTATTGGAAACCTATAACCTCTGCCTGTGAAAATTACTTTTGAGAACATACCCAAATAGTATATCCTAATGTGGTAAGTTACAGTAAGTTAGAAGACAGATAAACATTCCAAACATAAACTTACTTGCGTTTTTTGGAAGAGTTGTCTGTCTCATGTGCTTATGAGTCAATGAGAGCTGGCTTTAGAAGGTGAGGTTACCCAAAAGCTAGTGGAGGAATTAATATCCAAATCTTGTCTTGATAATCAACTGACTTATCTACTATTATTTCTGTTGTACATATTCACTGCACTACCTACAAGGACAACAGCATGAAAAAGATTGTGGTTTCTTGCATTTTTCTAGCTGTGTGAGTTTTTACTTCTACTGAGTTTTCACGTAGATATATATTAGAGCAAAATACTGAGTAAAAACACCTCCTTTGGCAACAAACCTGCCAGCCTTTAAAAGCTTAAAAGCCTTTTTTGTTCCTTTCTGTTCCAATCCATATTTTTGCTATATATTGTAAAAATTCTTTTGCAGTAGAAATTCAAGTTGAAACTTGATGATTTTGTTGCATTGCATGTATTGTTACAATTGGTACATTTCTTATAGTGTTCTGTGATTAAAATGAATGATTGCCATGTGTGTGTTTATAACATGGAATTAGGTGAAGTAATGTCCCAGTGATCAGTTGTAACCTTACATGAGACCTAATCTCAGAGATGTAATTTGTTCTTTAATAACTTAAAAAGTTCAAGAGCAATTAATTTAAGTAGAGAAAATTGAACTTCAGACACATTTATAGTTCTTGCTCTATTACTCTATGTTCAGGTAGCATAATCAGTAATCTTACTGGTATAATTACCATGAAGTCTAGCATTTTGTTAATCAGACTGTATTGTTGGGTTTTCCAACAATGTTGAAAATTTTTGGGTAATTTTAGAACTATGAACACATGTGATGTAGACTGTTTTCTGAGTATAAACATAATTAATATTTTCTTTATAAAATGAAACAGCTATCTCCCTTGGCATCTGAACTTCAAGAAGGAGTACCCTGGAGACATTAGGTTTTGTCAAACAGTAATTTTTCACATGTGGAATCATTCTGTTCATCAAGGAACATGAATATTTGTTTGGCTCCCTTGATTTCAACAGAAGTACTACATGTTTTCTGTGTAATAGATAAATTGCAACTGCAGTAGGTTTCAGACACATAATCCTGCAAATAATGCAGGAATAGTGTGTACAGGTTTATGTTATAAAATACTAATAGACAGTAAGTACAGTAGGCTTTAATAAGTTGTCCACTTAGCAGATACTAAAGTAATGCTTTCTTTTGCAGCTCCGTAAAGCCATTATAGATCATATCTCAGACTCCTTCTTGGATACCACTGTTCCACTTCTAGTTCTCATTGAAGCTGCTAAAAATGGAAGAGAGAAAGAAATAAAGGAATATGCTGCTATATTTCGAGAACATACCAGCAGGCTTGTGGAGGTACGTTTGATGGAGTTGCACTTTTTTTGAATATATGGTATAAGTGACTTGCTGCTGCACATTTCCTTTGCTGGTAGATAAGTTAAAACAATTAAGCCTGACATTTCAGGAAAGAATAAATAGATGGCCTAGGGTAAAGTAAACATACTCTATTTTTTATATAATGGTATGGAGTAGGATAGTGGTTTTTATGGTATTAGCATTTATATAGTATTTCATTGCATAGGAATTAGGTGGTGGGATGTTCTAGTTAGAGAAATCAGTGTAAGATATTCAGTGGGAACTTAATCAAATGTGTGATTCTAAAGAGTATTAGCTCAAAGTGTTCAGGAACTGACACCCAAACTATGTGCGAGACCATATTAATGTTAGTTGTTTGCCAGCTTTCTCACTTTGAAAGTTCATAGCCTGTGTAATGATATGCTGAAGAGGAAATGGTGCTGACACCCAGTTGAGAGCCATGAACCCTCTAGCAGACTGAAAGCATGTTGGCATATATGCTGAAAAAATTCACTTGCGTACATTGTATACCCATTTCTAAAAGATATACTTATTTATTACTTAGAAATGACACTCATCACTTAGCAATTTGCAGAATCTGGGGGAGATTTCAGTTTGTTGGACAATCAGTCTTGTAAATGAAGAAATATTTACTGACTAACTGAGTAAAACTGGAGCTGGAAACACTGCTGGAATACAGAAGTCATGGATTTTGCAGGAATATTATCTCAAGTGCCTGTAAGGAATGCATTGCTGATTTTTGTGGGCTTTTAAGCTTTTAGTGCTTTTGTGTGTAGTAATGCAGAAAAATGGGAAAAAGCAATGAATTCACTCTGTGGCTGAAAATTTACTTAGAAAAATTATTTGGCTCAGAATGAATGAATTAATCTTGGGTAGTCTACAGATAATGAAAGACAAATAGGTAAATAGCTAAAGTAAAAGTAGGGTATTGTATTTATGTTTCTCTTCATGGTCATGTAGTTACAGAGTAACACTAGTTATTATTCTCTGATTTACAAGAGTGTCTCATTTTGACTGTGCTGCAAAATCAAAGGAAAACTAAAGCAGAAACCTGGAGTTTTAAAGGTTTTAAGATTTTTAATTCTGAAACTACACCAGCTTGAAGCAGCTAGATTTTTAGAAAGAACAGGTGAGCTCTGAATATCTGATAACTTTACTGAATTTGGAATTGAGGCCGAGTCAGCTGAGATACCCAGATTGTTATTCAGTTTAGAAGATGTGAACCCAAAAATCCAATATTAATTTCCTTTCATGGGTTTGAATTTGTTTCCCAAATGCAAAGAATAGCTGGCCATCAGGCTAGGTTTGTGGTTAAAGGGGCTGATGACTGAATAGATACACTGACTAGAAAATCTACAAGGGCATGTAGCAGCTGCCTGTGAACATAAGAATGCCCAGAAGACAGCTATCCTTAGTGACGTTGTATAAAAGGGTTTTTATTAAATGGTAGCCTTATATTATCTTATTCTATATATAAATATACAGACTATGAATTGAATATAAATATTTATATTTATCCTGTGATGTAATATGCTGCATGCAGTGAAGAGAACGTACTTTTGAAAATGTTGTAAGTAGCTTTCAGAGAGATTGTACCCAGTGCCACCTCCTGTTGATGAATTAGTTATTCCAGATTGTTGCTTTACTGGTGCTTTTATCATATGGGGTTATGGAAAATGAATATAAAATAAAATGAAAATTATCTTCTGGATATCTACTAGAACTGAATTATCTTATTTAAAAGTTGCTTAAATTGGTCTAATGCAGTTTCCAGTATCCCTAAGTAAGAGCTTGATCTATGGCTTTTTGATAACCTGTACTGCTAAACTCTCCAGTAAATTAATTACTGCATCCATCACCTGCTAGCCTCTCAGGCTTAAAATAAACAACTAGAAATCAAAAAAATATAAACAGCTAAGCAAGCGGCCACTTTGTATGTACAAACAGATTTATATGATTTTTAAGAAAAATTCAGTCATATCTGACAGCATATTCAAAGAGAGAATTATGGCAGCTGTTTTGTGGAAAGTGTAATACAAATTCAATTGATCTAGATGGAATAGCATTTAAATAAATCAGAGCTGTAAATTAGAAGCATGTTTTGGTTTAAGTGGCCTGAAGCCTGTTAAATTGAGAGTATGCAAATATATTGAAATTGACAGTTGTAGATCACTGCAGTATTGCTTTAACTTGTCAAGGAATATAACAGATAGAGACTTTGATCTTAGTCATCTTAGTTTTCACATGTGTACTTACACATAATTCAGTGTCCTGGGTTTGTCTGTAACAGTTATTTTTCTCCTTAGTAGCTGGTGCAGTGCTGTGTTTATGACTTTAATCTGAGAACGATGCTGATAACACACAGATGTTTTTAGTTATTTCTAAGTAATGCTTTCCCCAGTCAAGGACTTTTCAGTCTCTCATGTTCTGCTAGTAAGGAGGGGCACAAGAAGCCAGGAGGAAGCAGAGACAGGACACCTGACCCAAAGTAGCCAAAGGGGAATTCCATACCACAGAACATCATGCCCAGTAACTGGGGGGAGTTACCCAGAAGGCCCAGATTGCTGCTAGGGTGGGGCTGGGTATTGGTTGAGGCGTGGTATTTTGCATTACTTTTGTTTATTGGGTTTTTTTCCTATCCCCTTTTAGTTTTATATTCTTTCCCCTCCTTATTCCCCTTATCGTTATTATTATTGGTAGTAGCAGCAGTGGTTTGCATTATACCTTAGTTACTGGACTGTTCTTATCGCAACCCATGAGATTTACATTCTTTTGATTCTCCTCCCCATCACCCTGGGAGCTGGGTGGTGTGGAGGAAGGGGGAGGAGTGAGCTAGCTGTTGCATGTTTCTGAGTTACCAGCTGGGCTTAAACCATGACATTCAGAAAATGAGAAGTGACAAATATGTATGGAGCTTGGTTTTCAACTGGACATGGTGCCCTGGGTTATGGATGTTCCATAAAGATCAGGCACAGCCAAAAGTACTACTAAAATCCAGGAGCCTGATTCTGCAAGAAAGGTAGGACACATAGAAAGGAGATGAGTTGGCTTTGAATCTTTGCTACATCTATTATCCATTTGTCTATCAAATAATATACTTTTTCTTGATAAAACTTCTAATGTATAAACATTACCTCTGCCCTCTGGGACAGTTGCCTAGCCTTTTGCAAGTGATACGTTTCATTTGCTAATATTGGTTTAAAAACAAAGGAAGGACAATATATTGTAATAAATAGATGATATTGCATTCTCAAAATAATCAGTAAGCCATAATGTGAATCAGCATAGTTTTATTACCTACTCTAATATGTCCTTTATTGGAACTAGGTGATCTTAAACGTCCCTTCCAACCCAAAACATTCTATGATTCTATGACTCTGTCAGTTGTAAATGAAGCTGTTGTTGCCGTATTGATAAAATGGCAACCATTTATCAAACCATCAGTGCTTAATTTTCTTTCCATGGTATTTCACTTGTTTGCAGAAATTAGCAAAATAAAATTCTGAGTCTCGTTTACAAAGGCCTGAGTATTTGTATAGCCAGACGTCCAGTCACTTAAAAATCAGTTTTAGTATTGCAGCCAAGCAAGTCCAGTAGTGATAGAGAATGCAGTGATTCTGTTATTACAGGATTAGGATCTAAATCTATTTTTGAGTAAAACAAACCATTGATATTTGTGTTGTTTTTCTGCTCAAATTAAAGCATGTACTAACAGTACTGTCCCTTCTCCACTCCCCAGCCCACCAGTATCACTCCACTTATTTCACTTGTTTTGTCTTTTTTCAAAGTTGAAAAATTCAGGTAGGTATTCTGGATTTCACTGTTTTGGTGTTTTTTCAATTTAAAACCTCATTTAGCCCTTTTACTCTTAACCCAAGATAAAGATTTCCCAATGATGATTTATCTTGATTATATTTACTACCTTTCTTTACTTTGACGAAATGTCTAGTTTAGTCTGGATGTCTTAATTTCTAGATGGTTGAAGTGAGGCAAGATGAATTGTACCATGAGGTTGATCTATTTTGAGACATACTTTAGGTTACATTTTCTTATGTTCCATATAACAGTTTTTAATCAGGTTTATCTTGTTTTTCAGTGCATTTTTTTACATCTGTTTTTTGAAAGACCAAGGATGTTTGAATAGTAAGTTATGATATTGATTTGTATATAAATACAGTAGTCTGAGTGGGTCATTATAAAAACAAAAGTTCATTGTCTCACAAAGGTTTCTCCAACAATGAATTTGATATGGATATTAGAAGTACTACTTGAAATATCAAGAAAGATTTTCAGTGGCTTCTCTTTTAATCTGAAAAATAAAACTTCTCAAATAGAAACAGTAGATCTTGAGGAGGAACGTGTTTTTTTCCTCTTTGAATATGCAAAGTTAATTGAGCTAAGCTAAACTGCTCACTACAGTGATTCACTGCTCATATTGTAATTTAAGAAACAAACACTATCCTCATAGGCCAGTGACCTTTGTAAATAAGTTTGAGGATTAAGATCAGTTACAAGTATCTTTCTCCTGAATTAACATTTGGAAGTTACAGTCTTTCCTTTCAAAATCGATTCAAGACATTACAATATAATACAGCTGAGGAGCATGTTTATGAATTCAGAGACAGTGATGTTTCCAAAGGTAGTAGGTAATATCTTCTTCCTTTTTTCCTTTTGTTTTCTCTCTCCTGAGTTTATTAACTACTCTGTGCTTTAACCCAAGATGTTCTAGCTTCTGCTAAAAATTGCATACACTTAGGATGTTAGTCACACTCAGCAGGAATATTAGCTGGTGCTTTGTGGACAGTGCTAATACTCGAAAACCTCCAACAGCGGCGAAGAATTTGAGATACCTTGGCAGATATCTTTGCAGTATTATAGCTGCACAGTAATTGCACAAAACAGTCTTGTAGTTGTGAATGTGAATAGTATCTTCTGCTCTGTGGAGGAAGTTAAACAGTCCTAGTTACACTGTAAAAACTAAAAAAAAAAAACCCCAAAACATTAAAATGTCCACTTTAGCTATTATATTGAACCTTCCCACATATGAAATGGACACTCCGTAGCTGAAGTATCTTCGTGAGTAACAGAGGATTATTAAAGATTCTTCAGCTGGAGATTATTCTAGGCTACAGTGCCTTATATCGCTCAAATACTGCATCAAATATTTGTGAGTGTAAATATTGATTTTGTGACATTGAAAAACTAGGATACATTGCAGAATGGAAAAAGCAGCCAAATCTGGGTTATGATTCTATCTCTACTTGATGTCTTTGTGAGCCTTGGCTAAAATAAATTCCCAAATACATTTTTCTGTTAGAAAAGGCTTGTTATTAATTGGAATCCCTTATTATAATGCAGCAGTTTTGATTAAAATATTTCAAAAAATAAATGGTAACTGCTTTGAGATTTCACACATTTGGCTTTGCTTAGAAAAGCCTTTACATTTAAAACATTGCAATTAAATTGAAAATCTAATTGAAATATTTGATTATATGGAAACATTTTCAAACAGTCCTGCCTTCTAGGAATTTGAAAATTAGCTCTGAATCTAACCACTACTTAAAATTATGACACAATAATAATGAAAAGCCTTAGGGGACTTGGTTGTGCTTTACAATCTTTTTGGCTTGTAAGATGTGCCTGGTTTTAGTGAATAAGTGTTGTGGCCTTTGGTTCACTTCTGCCAAAGATCAAAACAAATTCTGGTATTGAGAGAACAAGTATGTAAAAGTGAACAAAAGAGGTAAAAAGGAAGAATGAAATGTCACATCTGCAGAAGAAAAAAACAGGTACTCTGTTACTAGAAATTTCTTGTTTAGGAAAGCTGACAAGCTGTTCTCCTGAGCCGATCTATAAAAGAGATGTAATACTTTCTGAAAGGAGGAGTGATAGGCTGGGTGAACTTGAGATTAAAAAAGGGATTTGATGGAAGTGGGGAAGAATCCTCTGATTATCTTTCCTCTTGGCACAGATGCAAATCTCCCACTGCAGCATTTAAAGGTCAGCTGAACGAAGCAGAGGCTGATTTAACAGAAGTGGAGGTGATGATGGAGTGAACTTTGTGTTCTTCATCTCTCAGTACATGAATATATCATACTCTCTGTAGTTTGATCTAATAACACTGACTTCAGATCTAATACTCTAATACGTAAACTTCAGGGTTTAGCCTATTGCCAATTTGTTGCCTTTGGGTTTTTCTCAGCTTTGAGTGTATCCAGTACGACAATGCTGGCTTCTAGGAATTAGGATTTCTAAGGTTGAATCTGTTGTAAACAACAGACAGTAGCACACAGCACATATATTTAAGTTCATTAGTGTTGTAATTTGTTGATGTAGAACAGCTAAGGCACACAGAGAGTGTTGTTAAAAAACAAGTTTGCCAGTTATTGAAGATTTTCTGTGCAGGGAATTCAGCATATATTTTCAATGTGGATTCTCCTGAAGAAATCATTCTTTTTAAATGAAGTTAGAAGATGCAAGGGAGAACAAATCTTGAGTTATAAATATATATATATGTATATAGAAATAAATTAGTTTGTCAGTTGAACAAGATGCATAGGAACAAACTATGAGAACACTGGCAGAATCTCAACTTTAAGGAGGAAAAAAAAAGTTAAGATCTTGAATAAAATACCTTGCTGGCTCTTGTTACTTCAGTTACTTCTAAAACTAGCTTTTAAAAAGGTAAGACTGATGTCCCAAATGTGTTGGAAGAACTTTCCTTCGTAACTTACAATTTGAGCCCAGGCACTCCTTGCTTAATATAGTGCCTCTGGCCCCTTACCCTGAAGGTGATCTCTGTCTCCGGATAGCAGAGCACAGCAACAAGGATAAGGGAAATTTATTTAAACAATATTAACTGGTGAGTTCATAGCTTTTTGCCATTTTAACATGATTAAACTATTGTGTATTGAATGTCAGCAGTTTGGATTGGCACCTTTATTTTTTTATATTTAAGTATAAATATTTGTTTAGTTCGTTGGTTCTAAGCCTCTCCTACTTACCTAAGAGCTGGACCCAGAAAATGTGTTTGAATTCATGTGAGCCAAACTAATTGAATTGCTCATCCTTCACGGAAGTTCTTCAAAGGTAACATTTTCTCCATTTGTGTTTCAGTAGCATTCTGGAGACACCAAGAAATATCTGAGTCCCTACATTTGGGAAAATATATGAGACAGATAAACTGTAGGAGGTAGAACAGAAGAATGAATCTGTTATGAATCAATGACAGAGCCTGGAATAAAACAGAGATAAATGAATTTAGCTGACTCAAAATCAGACACCATTAGACTTAGCTAAGCATGTACATGTAAGGATTTATCTGAGTTAGCGTCTATTTAGAAAATTGTTAATTGGTGTAATTTCTATAAAGAAATTGAAATTTCTGATATACATAGATATACGTTATTTTTCATTTAATTCTATTACAATGCCATTTTGGCAAACTATGGAAGAACTCGCATGTGGTACAATGAAACATTTTCAGGATTAAATGTGTTAAAATATTTGCAAAACCCAGCATGGTGGAAATTACAGTGAGTATTTTGTAAGCAAAATGGATCTGTATTGATAATAACTTAATAAGCATGCTGCAGAAAGTCCTTACTTTCCCTCAAGCAAAACACGGGGCCACTGGGTCTTGAATTAAAGCTTTCTATATCTGCCTCTTGTGGAAAACAGTTCTGCCAGGACCCAGTTTCAGCACAGAATCTGCAACTTAATCATGATAAGTTGCTTTTCATTTTCTACACAAACAGTAAATATTTCTCTTTAAGTACAATGGGAAAAATCTCACTACTTCAAAATGGTTTATTGCCGTATGTATAAAAAATGATAGCTCTTACTTGCCACTTGGGTAATGGGAATAAAACTACTTGCGTTCTAAAAACCAACCCCCGA
>JANRGW010052657.1:0-19769 GCA_024733675.1 Psilopsiagon aymara
GGGCGGGCGGGCAGCGGCGCCGCGGCCGCGGTCCCCATCGGCACCGGTCACACCGCACACGCGGCCCGTCCGCGCCCCTCCTCGGCAGCGCCAGGGGCTCTTCCTCCTCCGGTACAAAGCTGCTCGCTCGGGAAATGGCACTTCGCCCCGGAGCCACAGTCAAAAGCAATTTTTCTCCTTCGTTTTTATTTTCGTTTTTCATTGTTGGTCTGTGGGGTTTTTTTACGCTCTTTCTTGTGAAAAAGAATTAATTTCCTAAATACATTTTTTTTATTATTTTTTTTTTTTTTTGGTGCGTGCGTGCGTGTGTGTGGAAGCACCGGGCTCTGCTGCGATCGGTGTCTGAATGAAACTACGTAAATGCATATGTCTGTACGTTGCACTGGAGGGAAAAACGGAGCACTTCTTCTGCACGAGCTTGGATTCAAATGCGATTCATCTGGTCTCCAGGATTTTCCGTCTCTTTGGGGTTGTTCGCCTTCCCGGGCTGCGAGGCGGGATTTTCTGAGCCTTGACACATCTTTGGAGATGGCTGTTAAACAGGAGTCTGGGAAAAAACATTTGAAATCCTAGAGAGAGATATTTTGTTGTGTCCCTTTCCCATCCCCTTGGTGACTTGAAGCATCAGAGCAGCCAGAACTTAACGTTTATGAACACTTGCGATGTTTGGGTTCTATTGTTGCTATTTTTTTTTCTAGAGGAAACATGACAGAGGAACGTATTTATAGTCCAAGTAAGTACTTTACAGAGGAAATTTAGTTTGTGTAACGTAACAAAAGCAGTGTCGAGGTTTCTAGCCTAAAGTGCGTTGGATTGACATCCATCCAAGGCTGTTTAGCAAATCGTATTGAATTGCAGCTTTTATGGTGCGTGTTCGTCCACTCCTTCGTGTCCGTGGGTAGTTCAGCACCTAGGGGAGAATGCACCTGATCTTGAGTCCTTATAACGCTTTTTAACATGTATTTCAACACCAAGGAGGAGATGGTCCTAAAGTGAATTTATAATAAGTAGTAAATGTGCACCTGGAAGTAAAGTATTTACAGCATTTTAATTCCTATTTATACTGTGCATCTCAAACCGAGGAGGAAACACTGAGAAGACAAAAGTACCTCCAAGAACTCCCCCACACCACCATGAATGAAACCATGCCCGATACAATAACTGGATTATAAATTTTTTTGGTGTTATTAATTTTATTAGTATTGGCTTCTTTACTTTTTTGGGTTCATCCTGCTCCTCTTCTTCCTCTCTCCCTCCCTCTTGCTGCTTCCTCTTGGGAATTATGGCTCATCCGGGGAGAAGAGGCTACGATAACCGGGAGATAGTGCTGAAGTACATCCACTATAAACTCTCGCAGAGGGGATACGACTGGGCACTACTGGGTGAGGACAGGGCACCCCTGCCTCCGGGTCTCTCTCCTCCTGCTGCTGCTGCTCCTGCGGTTGCTGCTGCTGCTGGGACTTCCTCTGATCACACTGGGCTGGTATCTCCGCACCCCGAGCCCCCCGGCTCGGCTGCTGCTAGCCACGTGCCCCTGGCCGAGGGGCTGAGCCCTGTGCCCCAGGTTGTCCACCTCGCCCTGCGCCAGGCGGGGGACGAGTTTTCCCGACGCTACCGGAGGGACTTTGCCCAAATGTCCGGCCAGCTGCACCTGACGCCCTTCACGGCCAGGGGCCGCTTTGTGGCGGTGGTGGAGGAGCTCTTCCGAGATGGGGTTAACTGGGGCAGGATCGTGGCCTTCTTCGAGTTTGGCGGTGTCATGTGCGTGGAGAGCGTCAACCGGGAGATGTCTACGCTTGTAGGCAGCATCGCCGCCTGGATGACCGAGTACCTGAACCGGCACCTGCACAACTGGATCCAGGACAACGGAGGCTGGGTACGTCCCCCAATTGCTTGTTCTTGCTCCCGGCTCGTGCCCATGGCCGGTGAGCTCCAGGGTGGGCAGTACCCCGGTGGTTTCACTTGTATTGGGGTGACCAAAAGGTTTCCTTGGAGAGCATCTGCGCTGGTGTGTGCTGAAGCAGCATAGGCCTTTTGCCAGCTGTTGAGTTTCACCTCGCTGTGGGGTTACAGTGGAGTGGTTTGGGATGGGGGAAGCAGCTGCAGCTCGGGAGATAGAAGAGGATGAGTGAGGCACTCTCTTCATCACGCTCCACTCTCCTACCTCTGTCCACCTTCGCTGGCCAAGGCATGGTCCTGCAGCAGGGTGAGAAGGTGCAGCAGAGGCACCTGTCCAGCTGTTGGGTGCAGGCGCACTGTGTCGGGTCCCAGGCATGGGGGCAGTGGGGACTACGTGTGTGTGGGTGTGTCGGCATCGCTGCCCACTGTGGGTGACACGCCAAGCGGCAAGCACAGGATCTCAGTGCTGCAGGCGGGCAGGTGGCCATCGGTGCTGGTGTCTGAGCTGTGGTTGCATCTGGAGTGGGGTTTCATGCTGTAGGATATGTCTAGTGTAAAAATCTGTCTTTGTCTTGAGATGAAACAAAGGTGCTGGGATCTGTGTCCATGGGATTGTTCTGGAAAATGGCATTTGTTGTGATCCGATGGGTGACTGTGTTTCTGGGGTAGAGTTCACCTCTGGCAAGGGCTATCGTCAGCATCGTCCAGAAAGGGAGGATTTCCATGCGTGGAAAATGGACAGCTTTTACACTGGCGGTCAGTGAAAAGCCTCTCCTTTCTCTCTCTCGTTACTAGATAAGTGACCGTGCTGAAATCCGAAGGGTATTTCTGTCCTTTTTCCTTGTATTATTTGATAACACTGTAGCAAAATGTGGTCCCAGCTGCTCTCCCTTGGACCAAACGTGTCCTACCTGTAAAGTGTATGATGTTAAGGCTTTGGAGGAAGAAATGGCAGAAGTTATACTGAAGAAGGAACTTTGTGTATATTCTGAGAGATGGCATAAGTCACTTGGAAATGGAGGTTGGCGAGGTAGGACACCAGCAATTCCAGGTCCGGTCCCCTGTGAAATACGGAGGGCTGACTCAATGACACAGCACACCTTTAAGAGGCATGTGTGAAGGAATGTATGTGTTTCCCAGTTAATATGGTTTGAAAGCCTGGTGTTAGTGATGCATTACTCAATTCAATTTTCAGCCTTGGGTCCCTTCTGAAGGCACTGTCAGGTCAAGTAACATGCTACCTGCACTGACCACCTCTGTTAAAAAACAAAGATGCTGCTACCCGCTGCTGAATGTGCCTGACTAACAGATACATGTGTCTGGGGATCCAGAAGACATCTACTTGTTGCTGTAACAGAGGGAGTAAGGATCCCCACTGAAATGGGAATTCCAGGAATCCCCATTGAAAACCCTCACCAGGACACCCCCTGAGGAGTGCTGCAGACCCTTGGCTGGTTGTCACGTTGGAGGCAGGAGTGTTCTCCTGCTTTCCTGTGCTCCCACCAAGGAGAAAAAAATTCAAGGTTCTTGGGCCAGAAGTGGGAGCAACAAAATGTGTGTACGTGAGTGTGTGTCCGTCCGTGTATTTATATACAGATATGCAAATATGTGTATACATATACACACACACACACAGAGTGACTCCAAGTACTTAGTGGTTAGGACCACACTTAGGAGAGGGAGACCTATCTCCTGGCCTCCTATTTCATGGATCAGTACAGAGAGTTTGTCAGTGTTTCACTGGGTTTTTTTTTCATGAAACATAACTGGGGGGAAAAAATCTGTGAGCAGTTGAGGCTTTTGGAGACCTTTGCTGGTTAAAACCTGAGCAGCTAAAGGGTTAGGGATTTTGCGATTGCACTTCTGGGCTGGGATGCCTAACTTGTGCGTAAGTCCCTCCTCAGGCTGGAAGCCCGTTTGTGGAGCTGGGGCCCTCGATTCGCTCCAGAGCCAGTGAAGTCATTCTGTTGACTCCAGTGAGCTTTGGATGAAATCCGTAAGCATGCTGGAGATGTATTGTCCTGCGGGTGTATTGTGTAAAGAGAAACATAAATAATGAATAAACCCGAGAAGTGAAAAGACAGGTGTTACCAGGCGTGATTGGCCAGACGAGGCGAGTGCTGGAGCTGTTTCTCAACGGTTAGAAATGCAAGAAACTCAGACTATAAACACTGACTGCCTTTAAAAGGAAAAGATGCTTCTTATCGATAGCAGTTTAGTTGTTTATTGAGGTTTCCTATAAACAAAAGCTCCGGAGTTTGGATGCATGTGATGCCATTTACTGCCACGTGTTATTTGTAATGTACACATGGAAGAAGATGTGCAAAATACTACCCCAAGGTGGCTTTTGCCTGTCTGTCTGGGAACTGGCTGGTACCTTTGAGCCATGGGATTGTTAAACATAGGCAAAATTCTCGCTGGTTACAAAGAGCAAAAGACTAATGTGAAGTTGCAAACACAGCTTTTAGGATCCTCTCTTCAGACAGAAGAAATAAAGAATGGCATTGGGGTAGTAAATTTAGATTTTTCTTTCTTTTTCTAGCTTTTGGGATATGTCAGTGGAAAAGGATGCTTTAACATATGCAATCGATCTTCAGCTTGGCAGTTGCACCATTCCCCATGTATGAACCTTTCTAAAGCATCATAAGTGATTCTTCCAAAGTAACTGATCACCTTGTAAGAGGTGAGGCTTTGTAGGACTTCAGTACAGCTGCCTATGAGATCTCCCTATCATACAGGCTGCCATAACAAGCAGGAGCACTGGCTGTTGTAGTCTTCTCCTTTATGTTGTGGCTCCCTGGTATGTTGTGGAGTTGAAAGTTTATTAGAAGTTGTGTAGTAGTAGAGAAGAGAGCATCGGAGTTAGTCTTGAGCATGTGTTATACAGTGAGTAAGTTGGACAGCGTGTGCTTTGGGCCTCTTGTATGGGCCTATGTCTTATACTCAGGCGTGAAGTTTGGTCAACATGCCTTTCTTATTTATCTGTTTGGTTCGAATTGGTTCTGTAAGTTGGAAGTGTGTTTCCAGGATGTGAATTCTTTCCAAGGAAATTTGGATTCCAAGGAAAACAAAGAAGGAAAAAAGCCTATCCAGGGGCAGGTTAGAAGGGGGATATAGCTGCTGGAGTATAAATTTTAGGCCCTAGACATCGTTGTTAATGGTGTCTGGGGTCTGTTAATACTCTTACAGTGCACAGCATCATGAGTTTGTTAGAAACTCAGAAAAAGCAACATATGGGGACTACCTGCGCTGAGGCTGTATTCTTAACTTAACTTGCGGTTCTGGTGGCAAGTGAATGCAGCTTTCAAAGATTTTCACATAGTCCAGGATACCGCAATATTGTACTTTGGCCTGATAACATCTTAATTGTGTTACAAAAGAAATAAGAAGAGAACCATCTCATCTCTGCAATTTCATGGTACTTGGTATAATGTATGCTTTCTGACTGACAACTTAATGGCTTCATTTCATGTTTTAGAGCCTGGTGTTTGAGCTGCAGAAGGACAGGCTTGGCAGCAGGCTATTGCACTTGGCGACTTTTGACTTTGACATAGGGAACAATGAAGTGATGCAGCCAGAGCACGGGAAATAAAGGGGTTGGTCTTGCAGCGATGGCTTCCCTCTTTGGATACACAGCCTAACGTGTTGTGTGAGTTATGCTCAGCTCAGGATGCTTCTAGTCCAACGTATGGCTTCCTCCCTGAGCTGCTCAGGAAAAACCAAGAGCATGAGAGCCATAGAAGACACAGACATTATAATGTACATGTAGACAAGTACATTTTTGATGTAAAGAATGTAAAGAAGCCCAAGTGAGAGAAGCAGCATTGTGTGAAAATTCAGCCAAGAAAGCATTATTTAAAATTACAATATTTACATTTGAGCCAGGAATGTGCTGTTTTCATCCAATTCTGTTCTTTTATTGTGGTTCTTTGTTGTGTTTGAGAGTTTTGGCCAGATATGGGGAAGTATTTAAACGTCTGAAGTGGGCCATAGGTGGAACACAAGTGCTTGCATCCTCTGAGTGCCTGCCTAGCCAGGATCATGTCAGAAGCCCCTGGCTTCTCTCTGCTTCTTGCCCAAGGAAGCTGAAAGCTGCTCCTGCTTTGAGGGAGAGGAGCTGCTCAGCGCACTGTAGGGGACGCTGTTCTCTAGAAACTCCATGTCCCAAAGCCAGCAGGCATCCTCTGACCTGGCCGCTGTTGCTCATGTACCATCCTCATGCACAAACACAGTGAGGGAGGAAGACGCCCCAGCTTTTTCTGGTGGCTCCATGGCCAAGGTAACCATGAGGTAAGGGGAGATTTGCCTACGAGACCTTCTCCAGCCTAGCAGGGGTATATACACCCTCATCTCTAACATTGCAGGAGGCTTTGCCTGCCAGATGGCTGCTGGTGTTGCTGAGGTGTCCTCCCCTTTGGCAACAGGGCTCTTCCTCCTTTTGCAGGAGTGAGATTTCATTTAGTGGAGGAAGGACTGGGGTGTCTAATTCCCACTGTCCATTTTCTCAGGTGGCTGTCTACAGCCAAATGAATAAATGCTTCTTGGATCAGCCACTAGACCCCACGTTTCCATTCTCCTGGGTTCGCTGCCCTAATCACTGTGTTTCCTCTTTTTTTTTTCTTTTCCTAGTAAATCATTAATTCTCTTTGCTCGGTAGCATGCCTTGGAAAGGAAGTGTGGAGAGCTGCTGTGCCCCGCAACGGTCCAGAGCCCCTGTGTAAAGTTTAGGGATGGCAAATGCTTTTGCCTCCATGACAGTGCTGGAGGTCATGGATGTCAGTGTGATGCTAGGGCCTCTCTCTGCTTGTCTGTGGGACACTGACTGAAACCTCATCCCTTTCAGGCTCTGGAACTACTCTCCCAGCAACTCAGCCAGGCATCCACCTGCACAGCACGTTGCTTCTCTTGCAAAAGCCTCTTACTTGTGTGGGATGGAACAGTGTCTTGGTTGGAGCTGGATGCCCCATGCAGGAGCAGAGGCGCTTTAAGTTTTTATTGGTGACATGTGGCCTTGTAACGACTCAATCCCCAGTGGGGCTAACCCCAAGTCACTGTTTGAGTGGTAAAAGGAAACTATCTGAAATCTACTCAGTTAAATAAATGAATTGGTAGTTTCAAGTGTTGCACCTTCTGGGTCCTTTGCCAGTTTTTGTGGCTTTGTGGGTTTATAATCGAATTCTTAAAATATTATCAAAATATTTTTCTTCTTGCTGTTGCTGAAGAGCAAAAAATTCATTCTGTAGAAGACCTCTGCAGAAGCAAGGAGGAGAAGAGCTAGGGCAGAAAGAGAAAATGACTGTGGTTCTCTAGTCCCTTTCATTTGTAATAGCTTTCTCTGTGACGTGCAGCAGCTTTAGGTTGTGTATTTTCGCAGAAGTCTCATCTTGCTTTTTTACTTGGAAAAATACAGAAGAAAAAAAAAAAAGAATATTGACCGTGACCTTTAAAATTTCAGAACGAGGGGTCTTGGTTATAGAGATGATGTCATTTGCCTTGATCTTGCAAAGAGCCATAAAGTTCAAACATCAATCCTATTAAAAAGTTTTACTTTACTTTCAATATTGAGAAAGAAGTTAGTTCTGTGCCTGTATTAACAGAGGCCTCTCCCAAGCAGCTGCATTAGCTCTGCTGGGCAGTAAGTAGCTTAGTTTTTTGAGTATGTAGCTTGAAATCTGGAGTCGGTAATCCACGAAGAAAATCCAGTTGAATTTTTCTGCTGAGGCACAAGTGTTTCTCTGATGGCAGAGCACGGCTCTAGCTGGAGAATCACAAGACCTACGCAGTGATGTGTGAAATTGCATGCGGAGCAGAAGCATTTTCTCAGCAGCCAGATACCAGGGCCTGGGCTTCCTAAGGCAGCACGGGAACTTTGTCCTGCAGCACCAGCAAACATTAAGCCCTCATGTCCAATACAGCTGTCCTTGATGAGAGGGCCATCTTTCAGTGGGTTGGACCTGGGATGATGGAGGGAGGCGGATGGTGGCTTTCCATATGCCACTCTGCTCACTAAAATGAGCTGCCAGCAATCTGGCTGCATCCTTGTCACCCTTCTCACTCTACAGCCGCCTCACTGGGCGAGCCCGCAGTGTTTTAGCACCCTAGGGCTGCCTGCGAGGCTGCGAGTGCTGGCTCCTGGCCTGAGGTCTGGGCAGCCCCGAAGCAGGTCAGCAGTTTTGGCAGTTGAGCAGCTGTAGCTAAAAACCAGCATGATAGATCAATTAAATAACAACTTTCTTGTGGCAAAGTGAATTTCTATGTTTTGGCGGTTGCATTTCCATCCCTGTTGTCTGTTCTGGTTATGGAGAAGGCTGTGGCTGGGCAGGGGTGAGCACATGGCCATGCACCCCATGGCATGATGGTGAGGCATGCTTCCCACTTCATTCCCAAATATGATTGTATTTGGTGGGTGCCTTGTTCTTTGCTTGTTTCACCCTTCTGCTTCATGGAAGGCTGGTGGTCCTCAGCTTTCCACAGGCCTTTCCACTCTCCCTTCCCATCACTACTGCTGGCACCAGGTGCTGGATGCTGTATGTGGTCCTGGGTGCTGCTGCCCAGCCATCAGCTGTGGTATGTGCCATGTCTGGCCTTTCCCACCTCCCTCCCTGGCCTGTTCTATTTTCCTTCGTGTCCTTGGGAGAATGGAGCCCAGCCTGTTTGGTTTGTCAGATTTTTTTAAAATCATTTATTTATGAGCACCTCATGGCAGCTCTCCTGCTGGTTTGGTGATAATAATAACACTTGTTACCCAGAGGCAGCAAAATACTGGTTATTTCTGGGGGCAGTACTGGCCTGTTTTATTTTCCATTTCATGTATAGTAATAGGAAGGATGAAGGTGTGCAGTGCCATAAATCTTCTCTTCCCCAGCAGGATAACATCCAGGCCTTCTTGGCAAACACGAATGCCGATGACAGATTATTTGAGGGATTTTTATTTTACTCTGGCATTCAGTCTCATTAACAATCTGATGGGTTGTTTTTTTTTTTTTTCTTCTTTTTTCTTTATTTTTTTGGCTCCTTAAAGACTATGAAAGCAGATAACTTTTCCAAATGCATCTAGAAGTCTGGAATTTAATTTCTGTTATTTTATCCTTATGTTAGTTTGCTGTCGGAATTATTGCATATTGATAGATTTTGCTAAGTCCCCCTCGCTGGAAAGTTCCTTTCAGGTTTCTGGATTTTACAGTTAATGAATAAGAAAACAGATCTGGTTTTAGAAAGTATTGCCACTGATTTCAATAGGAACAGCAAGAGGCACTTAATTGGACACTTATGTTTACTTTGTATATGCAGCAAGAAAAATAAGATCATGGAAAAGCCACAGGTTTTCGATTAATAGAGAAACACAGCCTTTTCTGCAATGCATGATTAACCTTTGGGAGCTGTTTTCATGGGAGAGCTGAGAGTGGAAGTGCCAAGCTGTATTCTGAAAAGGTTTAGGGATTTTATAACTGTACGAAAACCATCTATACTTCTGTTTGAATAAAGCTGCTTGAAAGAACATACATACACACCTGGGGGTAAATTTAACGTCAGCTGCTGAAATGAGATCACCAGGTGGTGAGGGTAGACCTTTCTCCAAGGGATGCAATTCTCTTTTACATTGCTTCTCCCCCAGAGCACCTGGTGCTGGTTGGTGACTGGGGATGCTGGGGTAGATCTGCCTGTCTCATCCATCTGGGGAAAGCTCCTTGGGTTTTTTTATGTGTTTTGTGAAGGTAATTGTAAATGTGCTTGTTGTGTTGCTAAGAACACCCACGTCACTGAATTTGCTCCTGTGCTGCTTGAACATCTGTTATGAACTGCCACATCTAGTTAAAGAAACAGCATCCTTCACCACATATATCATTTTACTGCTATTTTATTTTATTGAAACATCAAAAGGATGATTCAGTTTTGTTGACTGACAAGTCAGCTCAGTGGGTTTTGGGGTACTTCAGTGAGTAATTTATGTACGTGGGCCAAAATCAAAAAGCAAAGGCCCTGTTTTTCCCACATAGTGCTTGAAAGAGGCTGTCACACAGTTGTTCGAGAAAGCAACTGAGAGTCAAAACTTAACTTCCTCTTCTTGGTTCTAGTACTGGGTACATAATAGGATGTGGGACAAATCATTAATATCTCTCTTTTTCAGGAAACCAGATATGAAATCGGTATTCCTGCTAGTATCATCGCCCACCATGCTAGCATGAGTTGGTCTGATGTTTTTTCGTAAGAAAAAAGAAGTCATGCAGGGTCCAGTATTGAACAAGATGTCTGTCATTGTAATTTGGGGCTTAGAATAAAATTCAGTTCTGTAGCATTACATTTTGTTGTTGCTGGAGCTTGCTAGCCTGGGAAAGAACAAAGTGAGTCAGGTTGTGAAACTACCTGGGGGTGAGACCTGAGTGGAGAGAGGAGGAAGAAAGAAAAAGTTAAATGGAAATCAGGATTAAACTTTTTCAGCTCCACTGATGTGTTAACAAGGCTTGTGATAGAAACAGATCAGTTTCAGGGGCTGATTTCTAGTTTTTATTTAGGAAAAGGGTTAACAGTCTGAGAAATGGCAAATGGCAGTGCTAGTGTTTTCTTTTATGTACCAGCACAGTTCGTCGTGGGTTTCAAGAAGGAAATTGCCCTTCCTTTTCCATTCCCACCATATGTAAAAGCTGTCTGTGGCACTTCAGGAGAACGGGCGATAAACTGTATTACGTGCACCTGTAAGAAGCATCTTCATGCGCACGTATTCATTTGCTTCCATTTGCAAACTTCTTGAGTGTTCAGATACAGGCTGAAAAAGCAAATCTAAAACTTTTTCAGAAAAAGTAATCAGTAATCCAGTCTTCAGGCTTGACCATGAGGTTGAAGTTACTTTTAACTATCTTACTGAACTGAAGCTTAGGAGATGGAATTCCTGTTGTGTGCTGTGGAGAAACTTGCAAGAGTCACTGGAAAGTCAGGATAAGGCCTTGGATGAGAGGCTGCTGAAATGCCTCCCTCTGTGGTTTGGGATGATCCTCTAGCATGTCTTCATGATGGAATAACTATTGCCAGCTTTGTCACTAAAGGAAAGAACTCCTTTCTTAAGAATATTTATCACATGTTCAAACCATGTATTATAAAATGCAATAGAAGACCCTATTTCTAATTTTTTTTTTTTTTAGAGAAAGGAGAATGGAAAACAATTCAAAGACAAATTTGAATACAGCAGTAAATGAGTTGTCATTTCCACTAGCAGAATAAGATGATCAGTGCTATACATTAGTAAAATCTGTGAACTTCTCAAGAATGTATGCATAGCTCAAGTAAAAATGACATTAAGAAACCTAAAAACTCCCTCATTCATAACAGAAGCAAACCCTACATCATGCTCCAAATATCTGCAGATTTTAGTTCAAATAGACATACCCAAAGCCTCTCTCCTGAAATCATCTGGCAAATCACAGTAAATCATGCTGTCTAAATATCTAATTTGTGATCTGCTGCAAAAGGTTTCGAATATAACCATAAAGAAGGCCTTACACCTGTGTTATTTTCAGGTTCCAGCTTGACCTGTTCCATTGCCAAAATCTGCCATAAATAGCAGTGCTGTCATGAAGCCTGGGCAGGCTTTCCTCCTAGTGGGGCTGGAGCATGGTAGCAGGGCACACCAGCAAGGGAGGAAATAAAACTGGTCACTCAAAATGTCAGGTGGCAATCAAGGCTGCAAGTAAATGAGCTGGCCTGGAGTCTGCTCAGGCTTCTGCAGTAGCTCATGGCTGTCTGCAGTAGAAAATTCCTGCAGTAGAAAATTCACGTATTTGGCTCGGGATTGAATGTGTGAAGTCCTTGCCCGGTTATAGTCAGTAGCTAGTTTTTTTTCCAGTATGGACATTAAACCCAGTGGTATCCAGCCTCATATAGAGTGAGCACGTGGGCAGACCCCAAAAGGGATCTATAAAGTGCTGTACAAAGCCTTGGTTGTAGTCGATGATTGTGCACGTCTGTGCAGTGATGGAAAACTGGAGCAAGGCTGCTTTGGGGTTTGCCTTGAGGATGCTCCTCAGCTTCCCTAGCTGTCCTTACTGTAAGGGGAACCTGGCCTGGGATGCTACAAACATCCCTCTGGCAGTGCCTATGTGGGCCAGGGATGGTGGTGTCCAACCAGGACCACAGTGGCTTTCTAGGAGCTGGTCCTGGTGGGACACCAGGCTGTTCAGGTTTGTCCAGTAAAGCTGTGCCTCAGCCCCAGGGGTGACACCATGAGAGGGGCAGCTCCCTACTCTGCTCTCCAGCCTGGGTGGCAGGAGTGGTGGGGAAGCCTGTCAAGGCATCTCTTTGTACCTGTTTTTGCATCTGTTGAAGCTGATTGTTTCACAGCAGAGTAGTGTATTTATTTTGCAAGCAGTTGGAATTTTTTGCTTTTTTAATTTTTTTATTTTTCCAACCCAGCAAGAAGGATGCTTGGGACATGGTAGTACATCTTGCAAGCAGGGACCTCTGTGACAGTTTAATGGGCTGACGGAAGAGGCAGCACTGGCATGCTGTTAGGCTGTGTAAATGGGCTTAGGGTTTGTTTCAGAAAACCTGCTCTCCTTTTTCCCCCTCTCTGCCTCCTTTCTTTCTCCCCCTGCAGAGAAAAGTACATCATTGTCACAAACGAAACTGTTTAATTTTCATAACTGGCCTAGAGCTAAAACTGACAGTGGGAGAGGAGCTGTTTGGTTTGCAGTTGCTGACAGCTGGAATAAACTACCTGTTCTCTCAGAAGGGATGGACAGCCAGTTTGTTTGGTTTTCAGGACACTTTGATCCCTGTAGAAACTTCTCTCAAAAAGAAGGGGAAAAAAGAAGACTGGAATTGTGGCAGCTTGGTGTTACTGACTGTTCTGTATATGTAAGGCTCCAAGTATGGTGGAGGAAGGCGGTGTGTAGACATCCCTTGTCTCTGCAGTTCAGACCTCTGTGTTGAGAGCAGCTCCTCATCATGAAAGGCTGCTGTCACCAGTGCCTTGGGAGAGACTTGGGGTCCTGCTAAAATAAGCATCCCTACCAGGCTGGTTGACAAGACCTCTTTGGTGAGGCCAAAATGGCCCAGGTTCTCAAAACCCTGCCCTGAAGTGATGAAGGCTGGATGATTAAGTTAGATATTAAATAATTTTGCAATGACTGGTTTTACCTCTGGCTCTGTCAGAAAGTCAGCCTTCTCATTTTGCCAGTTTTCAAAAGAAAATGGCAGCACTCCCATTTCCTCTTCTCCTCCCTCAGGGCCTGCCACCCTTTTTATTTCTACTTTTTTCCTCCCAGGGCCCTTAGACAACATGCAAATTATTGTTAATAGGGCCAGAACAATATTGCGTCCCCAGTGGGATCATTAGAGTCAAAGCCATCGCGTGCCAGCCCTCAGTGTGATACTAATTTTGGCTGTATCTGCCCCAGGGTTTGGAGGTCAGGTGGAAGGGGGCCAGAAAGCAAGGACCCAAGCAGGACCTGTCTCCGCAGCCCCCCTGCCCCACAGCAGGCTCTTGGCCAGGCTGCATCTAGGGCCCCTCCTGACTCTCCAGCAAGGCTGGTGGGCTACAAGGCACTGGCTCCTTGCTCTGCCTCTTCTGCAGCCTTATCAGATGTCTGTCAGGGGAGACAAATCCCCCCCTGGACAGAGACCTTGCAGAGCACTTCCTTCCATGCCTCTGCCCTCTGCTGCTCCAGAGAGGCATCTTTGTGCTTAAGAAATAAGAAAGCATCACATGGCTCATTTTGACATGAGCTCCCACTTGAAATACGGGAATGCTCAGTGGTGAAAGAATGGCCGAAGGGCAGCTGGCAACCCTTATTCTCCTGAGCTTTGATGTGGAGTCTCCAGAAAGCAAACATAGGTTGGGGGAGCTATGGAGAGGATGCTGTACTCCAATATCCCTCCTCTGCCCCAGACCCTTCCTCTTGGAAACCCTGAGAATCCTCCTGCAAAGTGACATGCTGGCAATGCATGTTTTAACATCAGCTCTATAAACTGCATGGGCTGTCTGCTACAGGGGAAAGGTAGGGCAGCTGCTTTCAGACCTTGGCCTTGGGCTAGTTTCTGTCTCTGCCTTTGCTTTGAAGTCATGGCATTTTGTCAGTGGGATTGCTGAGAAGGGGAATTAGGGCATTTGCGAGGCTATTTTGTAGCACCTTTTACAGGGAGGTGGCTGTAACTCTAGTGAATATGGGAGAGGAAAGAGAAATGTTCCTCTGACATCATTGACTAAAGTAAAACATGAAGAGTACATGGGATGATTCTTGTCAAGGCTGGGGTTGCGAGTTCTCTGTTTCTCCTACAAGACTTGCTGAGGGGTGTGTTAGCCCTGTGCAGGGCAAGGGCTGAAATCCCCACCTTGGTTGCACTTTTGGAAATGGCAAATCCCCAACATTGTATCTTCACCTTAGGTTTTAGTGGGTGAACAAAATGAAAAAGGAATGCTTTGAATTTTAAAAAGTAGTGGTTTGGGTTTTTTTCCTCTTGCTGGGGATTCTGCTAGCTCCCCAGTGCTGCGAACCCAGATGTGCTTACCTTTAAGAGGTGACGAGCCTCACTGAACTCTGACTTCCAGGGAAGCAGGATGAGAGGGCTGAAGCAGAAAGTGAAACTCTCTAAAACCAAAGATGCAACAGAGCAGCCTTCTTTCATTTTCCCAACGGAGCATAATGCAAAAAGTAAGCAGTTGGCACAAATGACTAATGCAGGTTTGCCAGGGGGATGATCAAAAGCATGCTGAATTCAGCAGCATGTTTTGCATGAAATTAGCAGGGTTTTGCATCAGACACATTGCAAGGGAGGCAAGAATGTTTTTTGGAAAAAAAAAAAGTCTTTTAAAAAAATGTGGAAAATTCTCCTGTTCTACCTCCTACATGTTTCTATTGTCAAACAGTCACTGATCTTATTTTAGACTTGACCTTCATGTTCTTTCCACAGCACGCAGGCTGAATGACATGTTATTCAAGTTCTCGGACAATATTATGATATATCTGCTTTTATATTTAGCTTTAACTTTTATTCTCCTTATAAACAAGTCCACCTAATGCAACTACCACCTATCCAGGGAAAGTATTTCCATTCCCCTCGGTTTAATTTGGACAAATTTGGCATGAAAACATTCAATAGTTCCATAATAACCTTTGCAACAGGATGCCTGCTGTGCTGACATGCAGGTCTAGAGCAACTTGTACCATGTGCCAGGAAATTGCATTCTTAAGAAAAATCTAGGCATAAATTCTGAACAATCAACACTTAAATTTTGAAAAGTCTGGCAGCAAGCTGTTATCTGCCTCATGGGTTTTTGCTTTAATAGCTTTTTGCTTTCTGAGCTCTACCTCTTGGTCCCTAATGCAGGCGGTACGCCTCTGGCCCAAGTAGGCTGAGCTATGTAAAGTGAAGAAAGGGGCAATTAGTTGTTTTGCTCTTGTTTCTTGCATGCCTGTGTGCTCCAGCACTGCACCTTCATGCAGCAGGGGGTGATTTCTTTCCAGAAGAAAGCAGAGCTTAGCTGGAAGTTACACAAATGAGCATTTTGCTCTCAGTGGGCATTCACACAGCAGAAGTTTTCTGGGTTGCGGTGCAGTTGAGCCTTGCCTCCTAGTTCAGAGGGCAGGAAAGGGGATGGGAAGAGATGAAATATCACCATACCCAAGTGTCCTAGATCAGCCTGGGATATCCTTCACCCAGGGACAAGCCAGTTTGCTGAAATAGAAGAGGCCTGAAGAGTACACTGACTCCAGGGTGAAAAAAGGTTTTCCCTGCCTTGCGGTCTCTGAGCACTTCAGTCTTGCTGCTCATCTCACTGGAATCGGAGCAAACAATCAGAACTGTGTGGATGCCCATCTTCTAGAACTGCTGCCGTTTTGGCTGGAAGGCTCCATGACTCTCATATGTTCCTAAAACCTTCATTACTTCTACTTAAGGAAGCAACATCATGGCTGTAAGACCTTTATGTGGCACTCTGCCAAGACCCTGTGGATGTGTGTCAAATGTAACATCAGCAAAAAAAGGGTGGTTGTAGATGGATGCAAGTGCATCCATGGGCTTTGGTGCTAGGAGATTGCAAGAAAAACTGACAGAACGCTTATGGCTCTTTGGGAAAAAAGAAACCCAATGTTTTTTTGAAGAGTTCGGTAAAGCAACTCTCCAATTTAATCAGCAAAACATTAAATGGAGGAGGAGGCAGGGATGGGGCGAGGGTGTTCCATGGATATGAACTCGAAGCAAAATGAAGGGCTGCAAAACTGCGTGAACTGAACCCCATCAGGGAAGGCTTACTAAAACTTGAACCAGGAAATATTACAGAGCTCCATAAATAGCTATATTGAAAATTGAATGCATTTATGTGTGTGTGGATGCACACGTCTACCTATGAGGTCACATGTGTAAAAGAAATACAGTAGTACTTCATGTGTTGTTTTATTTTTAAGTAGTGGAAAATGCTTTAATGATTTTCTTTATTTTTTTTTTCCTGGAGACAGTACATTATGTTCTGTCCTTAGGGCCAAAAATACAAAGTGCCTATTTTCATGAGGAATCCTACAGAAGGAGGAAGGGAAAGTATTATGCAGTGTAGCAAGGGTATAGTAGCCATTCCACAGTGATTACACATCCAAGCAAAGCATGTACTAGAAAACTCAAAAATATATTAGAAGCGGAAAACAAGATGTGTGAAGTGTTTCCTATTCCCTCCCCGCACTTAATGACAACTGAGAGAGCAGGGAGGCAGTCGTGGAGTTTTAATTTAACCCCTTGTATTTGATAGTAAGACTGTATTTCAGTGGCAGGCAGCAAGCATGTTATGTACTCATGAGACTGAGGACTTCCTCTGCTTATTAATTTTGCTCCCTCAAAACTTTTAGTTATTTTTGGTATGTTAAAATAGTCCAGACACAAACCAGAAAAGACTAGAAGCACTAAATAATGCAGTAGACATTCAGGAATTAAGGGAATTAAGATAGATGAAATGAGTCCCATCCTGAGTGGCTCCTTAATTAAAGTGCAAAAGTGTTTTTAGTTTTATACCAATAATTTGTGATTCAAAGTGTCCGTCCATCCCCCCCCCCCCATTACCTTTTCATACCTTTCATTCATCCTGCAGTGGTCAAGTGATGAATGAAATCAGTCTTCTGGGAAAAAAAGGGAAAATAATAAAGCAAAAATGCTCTTTTTCATACAGAATTCAGTGAATTAAAGAATCTGTACAGTTGTTCAATTTGATTTAAGAGCAGGATGCAGTCTGGAGTGTAATGCCCTCATATCACGAGGGAATCAAATTCATGTTCAAGTCTCCTTTGCCGGCTTGTTTAGTCATTTGTGATAACATCAGTAGCTTGGTAAATGATGTAATGGGAGTTAAATCAGGATGACCAACATAAACATCTGTCAGTGCATGTGAACATTTGATGTATGACCCCAGGGCCCAGTGCAGCAGTCAGTATCTTGGCAAGCAGTCCTTGGACGTCAGTGTCACTTGAGGTTGCAGGATCACACACTAGAGAAGATACATGCCGTCTACCCTGTGCTGTTAGCCGGTAACTGGGTACGTGATCTGGCTGGTGGCTGGTTGGTATCGGGTGTATCCCTTAGCAGCGTGCCCCCTCCTTAACTCATTGTGGGCAGAACTCACCTCAGTGCTGGGGGTCAGGGCAAGTCATTTGCATCACAGTGCTTCTGCTGGTGAGCCTCAGCTGGCATTGGGTGATGAGTAGGCTCATGCGGGTCGTCTGAATGCAGGAGAGTTTTACAGAGATAACTGTTATCATTCTGGGTAGCTGTATAGATTGAGATTCACAGTCTGATTTTGTACCAAAGAAATCAGCCTTAGTGTTTTGTGATGGTAATATCAGAGGAATCATTTCCTAGACTTGGATGCTACAAGTGTTATTTTCATTCAGATAATCTCGTCATCATGTTCTTGCATGGATTTGTAATTTTCTGAAAGCAAACTGGCTGGTATGTTCATGTTCCTCATTAATATTTTTTATTATCATTTTTAATGAGATTCATATAGGAAACTAATAGTATCTAATACAGACAAAATATGTAAGTTATTGAATGTGTGTGCCTGCCACAGAAATGATCTGAAAAAAGGAAAATGATACGAAAAAGGAAAGGATCTGAAAAAAACATCTTGCAGAAAGTAGCACAGAGCTAAGGGAACCCTGCCAGCTATGTTTTTGATTAAATTGTTCTTTGAAGGCAAAGTTTTTGGTACAAAGGTAACACAGGTGAGAAACACCCAATGAGGGGCACCAAGGGTAGAGGGCTCTGGTCTGCCCTGTCATCAGTGGGAGCCTCAGCATGTACAGTGGCTGGACATGAAAACCATGGTTGGTCCCTTGTGCCCACCCACCCCAAGAGCAGCTTTGCTTTAATGCATGGAGATACTTGAATACTGTTCCCATTCATGGTACATTCTTGCATAAACATGGTTGCTTTCACACAAAAAATAGGCTTTTTTAGCTATTTTACTTCTTTTTAATAACTTCAAGGTACTGCATGCTTGTAATTTACTTCAAAAGAAGTCTTTTATCGGTCTTGAATAAATACATGAAGTTGCAAAATGCAGACATCTTATTGCCATGACTTTTCAAAATAGAGCTGGCAGGTTCTCTCAGTTTTTATTATGAGTGTAATCTAGAGTCTGTTTGCAACAAGAAGGAGTAAGTTATATATTCCAGAGTTATTAGGATTTTGGAGATGAAATGCAAGCCATTCAAGATTGCAACTGAAGCCCCATTACTTCAAAATAAATTTATAGAAATAAATAATAATTGCAAGCTAAAATATTTTATCTCTTTAAAGAGGAACTACTAACTATAAAAAAAAAATCATAGTTAGCTGGATATGTTAAAATTAAAAGTGCCAGAACAGCACACTGTTATTCTAAATGAGAAGAAAGACTGAAGAAAGAAACCACCCCTCCTCACCCGCAGATGTGCACACATGCACCACACATGCCCAATTTGGCTTTTACAAAGTACGCTGTCAAGTGAATACTGTCATGTTCCCTGTTTAATCAGTTTCCTCTTTTATTTGTGCGCTGTTGTATATGAAAGGAAATCTGCTTGTAAAGTCAGGCTTTTTAATAATTCATTCACAAATGATTAGAGTTCAAGGAGAAAGTTGTTCCTTTAAATGACTGAGCCAAACAGGAAAAGAACACGGGTATCAGAGGATGAAAATCACTTCTGCCTACATTATGTACTGTATATTTAAATTCCATGTTCAGGCTTAAAAATCACGTAGGGCAGGACCAGCTGCAGCAGGATGTCCATTCCAGGAGATTGGAGATGCTGATCAGCGCCCACACAGCCACCATTTACAAAAATGAAATGGTGCTGACCGATCTGGTGGCGTGGCATTTGGAGGCAGGCGGAGGGATGGTGAGAGCGACTCGGCGGGTGGGCAGGGCATGGGACTGGCTGGGCTTCAGCTCTTTGGGTGATTGTGCCTGTGCCCTGGGAAGGGTCTTGCAGTGGGATTTTTATTTCATGTTTTCCCTCCTTGTGCAAAAAAACAACTACCAAGCGCCTGGATTCAGGAGTGTGTTCAGACTTGAAACTTCCCTTTGAAATCCCTGTCAACACTTTCCCAGCATTCAGCTAAACAGTGAAACAACAGCATGAGGATGCTGAAGCAGAGATGAGAGCCTGTGCATTGTACTCATTCTGGTCTCCAGAACTGTCCACGTGGCCCCAGAAAACTTCTTTCTATTAATGACAGCATTCTCTTCAACTGCTGTGCTTTCCAGGAGCAACCTAACCAGCTGCAGCCCATGTTTCCAGTATTTGCAGGGGGCTGGTTGCACAAGTGCTGCTCAGACCCTGCATGGTGAGACACAAGCACCCTTCCATTTTGGGGGGGGGGGGGGGGGGGTGTTCAGCAGGGGGGGTCTGCAC
>JANRGW010052657.1:19869-32151 GCA_024733675.1 Psilopsiagon aymara
GGGGGGGGGGGGGGGGGGGGGGTGTGTGTTCAGCAGGGGTGGTCTGCACTTCCCTCATGCAAATCCAGTATGCTTGCGTATGGTTAGTGTACATACCATCCTTGGGGATGCTGCCATGCCTTGCACTTTATCTCTCATCCTTCTGAAGCCACACTTGAATGAGTGAAGGGGTGTTGTCTGAGTCACTCAAGTGTGATGATGCCATTTAGATGTGACTGAAGCCCAAAAGATGGAGAAGCGTGAAGAGGAAGAAAGATAGCACTTGTCAGATAGTACTCTGTGGTCAGCAGATGCAAGGATATTTATAGGTCAGTATTGCATGTATGGTCAAGAACGTCTTGGCTATGGAAATGCATCATCTCATTTATTCAGCTGGAATAGCCTCAGTCCAGGCCTCTGGTATTATGAGAGCTGGTTGAAGTCTAAGCTGTAGGTGTCTGAGCATGGGAAGGAGTTTGGCAAGTCCCAGAAGTGTCATTGGGGTGTTATCTGCCATGTGGGAAAGGCTGTTAGTAGCAATACAGCGACCCTGGATGTGGTGGGGTCAATGGCTTTTTTGAAAGAATGAGCAAGTGACAGCTGTCCATGGCCTGCAGGTAAATAAACAGTTCGATGCTAGGTGTGGTGCCAGTAGATGGTGCTGAAGAATGGATAGCACAGGTCCCGGGTTTCGTGAGGACCCATTAAGACTTATTGTTTGGTGGCGTTTTACTAGCTCCTTGCATGCCAGTCCATGTGTGAACGTTGAATTATCAGCTGGGGGCAACCTGGGCCCTGAGGTCTGAGCCAAACAGGTTACTGAGTGTATTGTAACTTCAGTATCTCCTGCTAAATTGAAGATGCTTCATGTCTCAAAATCGGGTGTGTTGCTAGTTAGTATAGCATTCCCTCTACTAAGCATGCTCTGAAACTGCTTACTCACTGGCAGTAGAGAGCATTACTTTAGTAGCTTATCGTAACACCCAACAGCTGCTCATTTTCAGTAAAAGGCCAATGTTTATTGGCCTCCTGCTGTTGCCTCTGTGCTCTTCTGTCATGTACTGCTTTTGTCTCAGAAGGTCTGCAGTCCTCACGGGTGTTATCGAGTCCCAGCAGACTCTCACTTGACCTTGGTACACTTTGAGTAATACCCAAAGCTGTCTTTTTTCACCTCGGGTTGTATCCTGCTTGCTACAGGTCAGAACTGCTTGAGTTCATAACTGAGCAAGTCATTACTATAGTGTTTTCCATTTGAAGTAGGAAACTGCAAGAAAAAAGAAGTAGTATTTAAAATTGTTTAATGAAAAATGGTTTCAATATTTTACAAGTTCAATTATGAGTGACTTTCCATTATTAGCTTTATATGCTTTTAATGTGGAGTCTAAATTTGGCCACAGGAAAAGGATGATCTGGCTTCAAAGAAACAATTAGGCTGATTGTGTTCTTCAAATTCATGGAAAACAGCTGCGGGTGTAGTGGTAGCTCTCAAGCTTTCTTCCATGCTAGCATACAAGATGTGGGTGCAAGCTGGATACTCCTGCTGTGTGGGAGTTTGGAGGAGAGGCTTGGTAAAATTACCAACAGGGCTGTAGACCTGCGACAGTAGGATCTTTCAGAGGTGTGTGAGCTAGTGGAGGGGGACAGGAGAAAAGGCATCCCACATCCTCCTCATGCAACTGTTAATCCTCATGGACAGAGACCGCATTGCATAGATGCATGAATACATTCTTTTTCACTGCTGCTTGCCCATTAAGAGAAGTTTCTTTAAGAATGTAATTATCATTCCTTTGATTGAAATGCAACCCTACCCTTATTAATGCAGCCTACGGGAGGCATGTCTTGTGCATTTATTATACATTCACAAACCTTTGTGGGATTCTTTGAAGGCAAGTGGGTATGTAGCTAACTGCTGAACTAGGAAAGATCTTCAGAGAGGCAGGAGTAGGAAAAAAAAGCATTATCTTAATATATACGACTTGTATTTAGCTGATCAGTGTGTCCCTTTGCTATTCCTTGTGCAATGTCCTCTTGGGATTAAATTTAGAAAACATGACCCTAATCTTCAAGTACTTGTTTGCCTGTTAACTTTTGTACATGAAGACTGCTGAATTTATATGCAAAATAAATTGCTAATTTTCCATGTGAGAATACCATTTTGTGCGTGAAAAGGCATGTTCATGGGGGATCACATGTATGCAGAGCAATAGGCCATGAAAATCACCAGTGATTTGGTTGTGTCCAAGCTGGAAGGTGGTACCACAGGGAATGCTCCACAGAACCATGGTGGTTCTGCCAGGAGAGACTCTTCTGTTTGACCTTTAAGGTTTTGTGGTGACTATTCTTCAGATTTCCCTACAGCTTTTCATAGACCTTATCTAGGACAGTTAGTTAACCTCCACTGCTTATATTCAGTACCCAATTACCTGCATGTGAGTGAGTAACATATCTGTGTATGTCCAAAGCTTGACGTTTTTGATGAGAGATTTCCCAGGATTTCTCTACGCACGTGTTATTCAGAAACAGGTATGGAGGAGCAGCAGATCCTGAACAAGTCCATGAACCTGTAGTCTTTTTTTAGGAAAGAGGCCACATTGCTTCTGGACAAGCTTTAGGGTATTGCAGTATTGGTTTTGGCGAAAGAGGAACAAAGCACTCTTATTGCAGAGGAAGAGTAGCAACTCATGGAAGACTTCAGAAATAGTTGCTGTTCAGTACTCCCACATAAAGGCATGCTCTATTCTTTCACTGTGGATGTGCTGCAGGGCTTGGTTTTGGGCTTCTGAAGACCTGTCTTCACAGTTTCTGTTACTTAGCGGTTGTCTGAATTGTGACTTCAGAAACATTTAGCTTGGCAGGCAAACTGAAGAAGCATTGTTTAAATAACCAAACAGGTACAGGAGGCTATTTGATGTTTGGAATCATCATCAAATTATGTTGGATATCTATTTTCAGTGAAATCTTTGTGAGTTTCCTGCTGCTTCAAAGTAGAAATTCTGAGATCAGGTTTTGTTTGAGAATATTAAATTCACAGGGGTACAAGTGCTTGTGTGTGAGGTGCTGCAGTTTGGTTTGGGCCAGCACTGTTTGCTGGCTTGCCAGTGGTAACAGAAGCAAAAGCTGTGCCTTGAAAAAATATGTGTTTCTCCCAGGAAGCTCCAGCCCTTTCAGCAAATGCAAAAAAATAGCAAAGATTTTTGTTGTTTGATGTTACGGGTTTCATCAGCACCTGGAAGCGGAGCACAGTTCATAACTTAAAACCCTTCCAGCCTCCCTTCCAGCACAGGCCAGTTAGTGTTTCTGACAGAGACTCTTTTCATATGTGTGTCTGAACAGGTCCTGTAGCCCAGCTTCTGTTTTAAAGCTGAGAAATGCAAGAAGTCCTTTTGAGTGGTATTCATTCTACCTAATTTTCATTGCACCTTCCTTCTGGCCAGGCTGTGATGCTTTTGCAGTTGTTGAGGACTGCTGAGACTATCAGATAGCAGCTGCTGAGCCTCTCCAAAGCTACTCGCTCTGGCACCTGGTTGCAGCAATGGTCAGACCCTGCAGGCTGCATTTGTACCCAAAAAGCATGAGAGAGTATTTATCTGACTTTTTTTCCCTCAGGAAATGTCAGTACTTCAGCGCAGTACTTTTGCATTGCTCTTTGTCTTTTTGGGTTTACAAGTTACTGAGACTTAGAAACCTTGTTTATTGTTCCCTCTCTCACTTTCACATGACATTTTATTGAAGTTCTGAGCACTTCATAGGCAGAGTGTTAAATTCAGCATTCTTTTTAAATTAAATGTACTGGGGTGACCTAATCAGATGCTAGCTGGTTGACCACAGGAATGGGAACCATCATACTCTGTAATCTAGTTTAATGTTAATTCGCTCTTTGACCTTAGGCAAACAGCTTAGTTGCTGCAAAATGGGGATGATAATTCCTTTGAAATGTTGACAGAAAATTGAATAAATAAGCAGGTTTTTATGGATCAGGCATATCAGGCATATTTTCAAAGGAACGTCAGGGCTTCCATTCTTTCAAATGGCTTGGGAATCAAGGGATATAGCACAGGCTTGTGGATCACCAAGCACTTACCGTGTTTTCTAGTACTGAGCCCTGTATCTCAGCTTTCTGTTACGTGCGTGGGGTTTTTTCAGGGTGGAGTGAGGGATTCATGCCTTGCCTTCGATGACCATGCCATTCACCATTTTACACCTTGTGGTGAGAAGAAACAAGACAGATGGGCGTCCTACTTCCCCTTCAGGCACAAATGTAATACTCAATTCCATGCTGGTTTTAGTTTTGAAGTAGTGTGCCTTTATACTAAATAATGACATTAATGAACTTCACTCCGTAAGGTTAAGTGCAGCAGTGGCTTCATTTGCTGTCAGTGAGTTTGCTTCTCTGGCTTTGCCTGAAATTTCCTGTGAAACCCAAAGTGGCCCTCTTGCTGTTTAACATCCCAGTGACGAAACACCTTGTGACAGCAGAGAAGCCTTTCCAGTTTTTAATTTCTCAATTGTGTTTTTTAAGTTTTGATGTGCCATTTATTTTGATACCTGGTATTTTTCAGGCCACACTTTTATTTGGTGGGAATAGCATTAACGTGTATTAAAACCAGAAAAGCCTGAGGAAATGGTTAGAAGTTATTCCCAAAATGTAAATAATTCCCTAATTTTGTGGCTCTACAAGTCTGATGTGTTTTAAATGGCCTTCCAGACTGCAAAATGAAACTCAGCGTGGCATTTAACCAACAGTTTACAGAGGTGCTAGTTATTCCACTTGGCTATATTTAGGAGTCCAGGAAACAACAATGACCAAAAAAGAGCGAAACATTTTTGCAAAAAAATTAAAGGAACAGTTTCAGCTATAAAACTGATGTCTACAGCAAAAAACCCACAGCTGCTAAATGTTACCAAATCATAATAATTGTGACAGAGTTACATCCTGATCTTTCTTTAAGACATCTTCACCCATGTGAAGGCCTCTTGATTTAAACAGGGCTCCACAGCAGCAGGGGGGTTTATGTTAGAGGATCCTGGTAAAACTGGACTGCTCATGTAAATCAAGGCTTATTGTTGCATTCCAAAGGCGAGTGAGATACAAGCCATGTGAAGCAACCTTTATACAGCGACTCTGAACTAGTGAAGTCTCAGCTGGATGCTGTGCCCAGCTTCCAATAAAAAGCAGTTGACCAATCTGAGAGGGAGTCCAGAGGACTGCCCTATGGTGTGGATGCATCTAGGAAAATCAGAGCAAACACCGTGTGTTTGGTTTGTGGAAGAGCACAGAAGGCAATGGAATGGCAAGATAAATCTTCAAATGAGCAAGAAGCAGCAACAGATCCCGAAGGGGGTCGAACAAGAGCAGAAGTATAACAAAATATATATAGGCGTAGTTGAGGGATCACCTCTCGCTTAGTGAAACCTCACTTAATAAAGACAAGACAGTACAATTAACATAGGTAAGTGGATATAATTAGTCCCTCTCCAGCAAATAAAGTACGTAAAGTAAGTTAAGTAGATATTTTGCACTCTGCCTTACGAAGTGATGTAACTTTTACCAACCTTTAAAATAGTGATTGTGAATGAGTCACTGTTTCTCAAGGGCTTTGGTCAGCTGTTCCCGTTTACTGGTCTGGAATCTCACTTTTATCATGCAGTCTTCCTGAGTTTCTTATGTGTTTAAAACCGAAGTTACTGTCATTATACTGGGATACTGTCACAGTTAAGGTTGGAAATTCACTGTGATAGATGCCACTTAAGTACACAGGGAGGCAGTTACCTCCTTTTGCAGGTCTGTGATTGAATTGCTTTCCCGCTATAGTATGGTTCATTCATGTCTCATCACAGCACTTTTATAACCTTAGCATAAATGCACATTTATCTTCAAAAGGGTGGGTTTTGCCGCAAGAAAATGCTAGAGAACATATTGATGCAAGTTTCCTTCCTTAATCCCCACCCTCCTCCAGGATAAACGGCGTTTATACTGGCTGAGCATGCCTGTGTGATTACACTGCCATAGTTCCACTGGACAGCTATTCCTCGTGCCGACCTGGCATCAGCCCAGGCTGCTTTAAACACAAGATGCATTACAGATTAGAGGGCATCCTCTTGAGTAGGAGCATCAGCAGGCCCAGCCCAAGCACAGACGTCGTGTTGTTAGGAAGGGGAGGGAGCTTGTCTCACAGTGCTAGTCTCAACATCCTCCGGCTGTGCCAAAGGGAGAGCCTGGGAATGACTGTGTTAAAGGGTGGATTGACATTTAGCTCTCTCCTCCACGAGTTTTGCTGCTATTCAACAGTGATAACTTGGTGGTAATCACCCCCTTTGCCCTCTTCGCCTTCCTCTCAGGCATGTAGGAAGTCGTCATTTTATAGCCAAGCACCCTTTTTGCCTGTTCTCCCTCCCACCCCAGCCCCTTGCTATGAGCAGGTCGGCAGCAGTGGTCAGAGGTATCCCTAATGAGGTCCCTAGCTGCTCACTGGGCTGATTTGGTTGTAGATTTTAATAATGAGAGGTTATTTTGTTAGCGGCTTTACTTTCCAAGTCTTTTCCCCCTTCCAGCACCCCTAGGTACAGCTCTACTGGATCAGTTACCATCTGCTCCAGTGTTTGCATTTAGCCTGCAGGGCCTGTGATCTCAGAAATATTTCCTGTAAATGGGATCGCTCATGCCAGGCCTGTCACACAATAGATATATAATTGGATAAAACCTAAGCTGAAAACAACAAACAAAAAGAAAACTACATGACTACATGTTGTGCCATACACAGCGCGTGAGGCTGTCCAAAATGGGATACTCTCCTTGTTTATGTCTGAAGCTGCTCTTGTATATCTTTTTTATTCTCCTTTGCTGTTTAAGAAAGTCAAATTAATGTAATAGCTAAATTCCACGGTGCATTTTTGCCTCACTTAATATCTGATTCGAGCAGCTTGCAGTGCACAAGCAGAACAGCACCAGCACCACAACAAATGCATTTTTGCATTTTAAGTCTTGATCCTCATCTTGAATACCAGCAAGAGCCCAAGTGGAGGCTGGAAATCTTTCTCCTTCGCCAAGGGTTGGCTGCGCACAGCATTTCTTGTTCAATGGCAAGCAGGATGATACATGGCCTGAGAGCAAGGCTGGGCCCTGGGGGAAACAGCAGGTAAAGCACAGGCAGCCAGTCCCCTGGTCAACAGGAGCAACAGGGAGCATGGCAAATGATGCATCACTGATCCTTGCAAAGGAAAAAGAAATGCAAAATGTCTTTAAACCTTGTTTGAAGGCCTCCTGAGCAGGGGTGTGGGTTTGTGTCAGACACATACTGTCCCCTTTGGGACAGCTCACCTTTGGGACCTTCCAACCTTTCTGCAAGAAGGTGGAGTTGATGAAAAACATCTGATGTGATGAATCCACACAGAAACGTAAAAAAACCCAAATCTGATTAAATAAATCAGAAATTGATCACTGTGGTTTTCCCTGTGTTCATAATGTAAATTTTCTTATCATCGCTGCAAGAACAAACTGTAAGTCGAGTCTGTGCAGTTATTCTAGTAGTAATGAGCTTACAAATGCATTTTCTGTTTTGTTGGAGGGACTGCAAATGCTGTGTGCTAGTCAGAGCTTGCAAAAGCTGCTCGGAAGTGCACTGCACAACATCAAGAAAGGAATTGAATTCAGCTTCAGTCAAGACCAGTAATTGGTTTTTATACTTAAATAAAAAAAGAGAACTTCCCAACCAAAAGCTGTTCATTTGTCTGTGGTAGATAAAAAAAAGGCACAGAGTTTGGATTTGATTGCTTTCCCTTAAAGTAATAACAGTAATCCTAATAAAGGGGCTGATTTGCAAATTTCTCCCGACAGACAGTGCCACGACGTTATACTAAGTTTGACTTATTTATGATAAATGGACTCTAAAGCACCAGAAATACAAACCTTGAATCCTTTCTAATTCCAACATAAACGGATTGCTTTTTATCAGTATAGCTTATCTCCTAGAACTCTGCCTTTTTTCTTGCATCCTTTTTTATGAACCCACAAAATATCTTTTAGTCTTTTTTTTTGGCCATGACCAGCAATTTCTAAATCAGGAATAAAATCCTAGTGCCATTTTTGGCAGTGAGCTATGTTATTGGTTTCTGCAGTGCCAGCATGTCATCGATAATGGTTAAATATAGCCCTGTAAATTCACTCTTCCTAAAAGAAAGTGTCCTGATATATTACAGCAGCTTCCATTTGCCATTTGAGCTGTAGGTTTAGTGGTTCAGAATAAAATCAGGTTTGATGAGCCTTAAAGAAACAAATAAACCAAGCCAGAAGCAATCAAAAATACATGGGAGTTCATAAAAAGTGAGCCTTGGTTTCTTTGTGTAGAAGATTAACACTTCCTCAGGAGGGCTGTAATAGGATTGAGCCTTCCCTCTAGTACTTCAAAGACATGTGCTCCTGAAGACTTTTGCCGAGAAACTTGCAGTATCGTTTGCTTTGCCTTTGCTTTGCTTCCTGGTTTCTTTCAAGACTTTAGGGAAGATCTGAATTGAGGCTCATGTTGCTCCTCCTCCTTATTTTTATCCCCCAAATATTTTCTCTGTTTTCTATGCAAATTTTTATCCTTTAAGAAAAAAAAAAAAAATAATCTGAGTTGCATGACAGTTGGAGATTTTTTAACATAAATATCTCATGTGACTACTTCAGTACTCTCACATGCCGTATTCTTGTGTTTAATGATGCAAAGTAAAACACTTTTTCTTTTCTTTTTAATTCAAAGTGAGCCACAACATGTATTTTTATTACATCTGCAGTGCTGTTCTTCTTTTTTTCTGGGAGAACACACTGTAAGCTTTGATGTCTCAGGCACTGTGTACCATGTAATGAGTTTAGGTCTCAGTGTTCATGCGTGGTTGTAATGCACTGTCTCCTTTTTTCCATACTTGGGCTATTTCCCCACCCCTGTTCAGATGGTTAGGCTGCTTTCCTTGGCGGTGGAAGCCTTGAAAGCCTTCTGACTGAAGGCAAAGCAAGCCACTCCCTAGGTAAGTGTTAACTACTGGCCTGGCGACAGCTACTGCTGTGTGTTTAGAGAAAAGAAAGATGTATTACGTGGGAGAGGCTGGTCCTGTGCATGGGTTAAGCATGCTCTACTGGTTTGGTTCAATAGGTAATAGTTCCTATCTGCATGGGTTGGGCAGATTGAAAAAGTAAAGTTGTGGCGGCCCAACAAGTTCCCCTGGCTCCAGGGCTACACGGTGCCATGCTGGGCTCTCTCATTCTCATTGTAGGTCTTACAGAAACAAGTGTCCTGCCTAAATGCCTGCAATTGCCATTTCTGGATCTGGCCATAAGTTGATGTGCCTGGAGTCAGGTAGGGAGCAGAGGATCAGACCCAGCTACATGCAATCTTTGTCCAGGTGGCTGAAACACAGGATGAAACTCCCTCTATATGCCCCTTGGAGACATCAAGGAAAGAACCAGAAAGTCCCCAAGCATCTTGTTCTTTTAGTTCTTGTTCTTTCTATGACAAGTTTTGCTCTTGTACTGATTGAAATGAGTGGGATTAGACAGGGCACACCAGTTATGATTAAATTTTTTGCTTCAAATGTGCTGTCAACCTTTGTAATTCTATTGCCAGGATTTCTCATAAAGCATTTTGGTATGTTAGTTAATACATTTAAATCTACTTTAAAAGCCTCTCTCTCAAGAGTAAATGGAGCCCTGCTTAGCATTCCTTATTAGCTTACTTAGGGGGAAAAAAAAACCAGTTGTCTGTGCCATATTGGCTGACAAAGGGAGTTGCATTCTTACTCCATGTACTTTACTAATTTGTAATCTTTCACTCTAAGTAGCTTGTTTCCATCTTCTAGTGATTTGGTCATTTAGTATCTGCCTTGTCTAATAGTGCGGTGTGGCAGCACAATTTCAATGCCCGCAAATAAGCAAGCAAAAGTTGCAGACTAATTCTGGTAGCTGGACATACCCAAACAGAAACTTCCAGCCTGCTACACAATGTTCACCTAAGCCCCAGGAACGCAGACCCCTCTGACCAGCCTCTGGGCCTGCTTGTTGATTACCAGGAAACATTAAACAAGTTATGGAAAGTACCATTCGCTGGCACTTTTGACATTGCTAAGTGGTGCACAGGGGCGCCAGCTTGCAGTGAATAGTCCCAGAATTTCCAAGTATGGCTGTAGGGTGGTGGCACTTGGCACTGGGAGGGTGTTGAGGGCTTTTTTGAGCAGCTGGGACCTTCTTCTGGTCCTCCTTACCTTAGGGGAAAGGGATAGTGGGTACCTGTCCCTGCTGTGGTTGGTACCCAGGGCTGGTGACACTGTCCAGGTGTGACCCAGCATGCAGCTCTGGTTTGTGTGATGGAGGGTTGTGTGTCATTGACTTCTTTCGCATTGGGATTGGGCTCCTGGTTTATTGCAATCCTGTAAATTATGCCTTTGCTTGCTATAAAATAACCACTCTATGAAGTGCAAAGTCCAGAAATAAAAGGACATAAATAGTTGGGTTTGAAAGCTGTATCATCATCTGTAGATGTTTAAGTGGGGATTTTATCCATTAGATTAGAAATACCACTTATCTCATCCTTCTGGTTATTTTCACTACCCTTCTAACTTGGAGATAAATATCCCTTAATGGTTTTTTTATGTGTTTTATTTCTTTTTCCATGATGATCAGATCAGTTCTGACTGAAAATGAAGCCAATTATCAAGAACAATAAATAAAAAAGAGGCGCGCGTTGCGCCTTCTGCACTGGAAGAAAGAACAGTAAGTTGAGACAAAACAAATTTGGTTGCCAAATCCAAGTACCAAAGGCAGCAAGGAGAACTCGGGCCCCATCCTAATTAAAGAGATCTAAACACAATGAAAACATATTGTACTGATGTCATATGTTAAAATATTTATAATTGCACAAAAAGGAATTGCAGCCTATTGAAAACATTTACAGAGCTTGCCATTTCTGCGAGCTAAAGAGAAGAGTGACTGAAAAGGACTGGTTTTGCTCAACTGTGAAAGTTTTGCTCTTCAGGTTTCTCCTGTGAGGTCCAATATTACCTTTCCACTTTGTCTTATCACTCGCTAAGATAAACGAAGTGTGCTGCTGATGTTGTATCCGAAGACAGAAGATGGTATCTGTCAGGAATTGCCATTTCCCCAGGCATTCTGTTGCGATTGGCGCTGCTGGAATAATTTCAGCTGCCAGGAACCCATTTGCAACACAAGGGCCCTTCATATTGATCCAGCGGGCCAGGTTGCTTGCAGGAGGGCCGGGGGCTCCTGGAAGGAGAGGAAGGAGAGCAAGGACATACAGTTTGGCAAAAACAATTACTTTTGCCTGTGTTCTGCAGAGAAATAGCAGGGGAAAAATTATGTGTTGGAAATCACAGTGCCTTTCAGCAAAACCAGAGAGGCAATAAGAAGGTCCACAGCTGTATGTATAGAGATCTTGAAAATGCTGGAAAGTCAGGCTGAACTTGTTTTCCATAGCTGTATGTAATGGGGATGGTGGGCAGAAGGCATGAGTGGCTTGCAGTGCTCCAGAGTCCACTGTCTCTGGTAGATTGTACTAACTGGTACACATTGGTGTGTCAATCCACCTGTGTATGTTGTGTGAACAAGATCCATGATATATGTTCCCAGAGAAGCTTATTGCAGATGTCCTCACTCAAATACTCTGCAGTATAAAAATAGGTTTTTTGGCTGCACATCATGTACTCATTGGAATAGGAACTTTTCAACTGTGGCTTAATTTAATATCTTCCTTGTTGGTGTTTATGTTTCTTGATACTCATTTACATGTTTTTCTTCCTCAAATGCTGTTGAGATACTTTCATAAGTAAATCTTACAAGCACCTTTTTATGTTTCTCTAGTATTAAAGAGCTCTATATATGGACATACTGAGGCTTCTTACTAACATATTTGCTTACTAACATAATTGCTGAGGTGAGCAGCTCGAGAGAGGCCGCCTTCAACACCTGAGCCGGGGGAAGCTCAGCCTCCAGGAGCCTCAACTCAGAGCCGAGAGAGCCACCGAGGGAGCCTCAGGGCCTCCACAGGACTTGCCCAGGAGCCGGCAGCTCAGCTGACGGGAGCAGGGACACACAGGGGGCGGCTGCAGGAGGAGCGGCACCAGACCTGGGTGGTTAAAAACCAGGGAGAGAGCGATGGGGAGCGCTGCAGTTCTTGCGGGCAGGAGAGCGGGATGGTGAGCGCTCGCCTTATGACCTGGGATGGGTCTGGGAGCTCTGCTCGTCTGCCCCGGCGGTGGTCAGTGCGGGCACCAGACAGAGCCATGAGAGGGGAGGATGCGGTGCAGAGCTCGGGGTGC
>JANRGW010052658.1:1290-13446 GCA_024733675.1 Psilopsiagon aymara
TAAACTTCATCAGGTTGGCATCAGCCCACCTCACAAGCATGTCAAGGTCCCTCTGGATGGTATTCCTTCCCTCCAGCATATCAACTGAACCACCCATCTTGGTGTCATCGGCAAATTTGCTGAGGGCACACTCAATCCCACTGTCCATGTCATCAACAAAGATGTTGAACAAGACCAGATCCCTGAGGGATACCACTTGTTACTGGTCTCCAGCTGGACATTGAGCCATTGAACCCAAATCTTTGCATGTGGCCATCTAGACAGTTCCTTATCCCCCAAGTGATCCACCTATCAAATTGATGTCTCTCCAACTTAGAGACAAGAATGTCGTGTGAGACAGTGTCAAACGCTTTGCACGAGTCCAGGTAGATGACATCAACTGCTCTACCCTTGTCCCTCAGTTCTGTAGCCCCATCCTAGGAGGCCACCAGATCAGTCAGGCAGGATTTTCCCTTAGTGAAGCCATGCTTGCCATCACCAAGCATTTTGTTGTTTTCCATGTGCCTCAGCATGCCTTCCAGCAGAATCCTCTCCAAGATTTTGCACGGCAGGTGAGACTGACTGGCCTGTAGTTCCTCAGCTCATTCATTTTCCCCTTCTTGAAAATATTTCCCTTTTTCCAGTCATCGGATTCTTCACCTGGCTGCTAAGATTTTTCAAATATTATGGACAGTGATTTAGCAACTTCATTTGCCAGTGTGTTAGTTCTTGTGTGGTTTGGGTTATTTGGCAAAATAAAAAAATAGTATCCAGTTGTACAGAAAAGCTGAAATATTTAAAAATTCTGAATGAGTTATAGCTGCTGAATTAACTAAATTTAGGATGCCTGATTCTTTCCTCCTTTGAAAATTTCAGAAAAAGCTTTCTTATTCTATTCAATACGGTGCAATTAATGAGTAAAAGTATAACAATTATTATTTAATATGTATGTATACTTTTCTTTATAATTTATGAGAAGATGTCTCTGCATTATTCTCCCCTTGAGAGTAAAGAAAATTTTTTAAATTTTTTTTTCTTTTTGGTTGACTGACCAAAACATGTCGAGCCACCTTTTTTTGGATTATAGCAATATTTATAAAGTTAGTTAGAAAGTGTCTTTTACCTTAAAAAAAAACAAAAAAACAAACAAACAAACAAACAAAAAAAACACCACCAACAAAAAAGCTATAAAATACTGTCTAATTGGATTTTTTTTCCCCCATATCATATTTTCCCAATATTTCAGAGGAAAACAACAGAAATGATACTAGGACCTTATAATCCTCTTAAGAGAATATATTTTGTAGAGGAAAACATCCTTATAATTTATTTTTTTATAATAAATAATTACATTTTTGTATAAGCTTGCAATTCTGGCAAAGTAAGTACTTCACCAGAAGAATGTCTCTTAGGAAGAGCTTATGCATAAATAAGAAGTATTATTTCTAAACAAGAAATTAAAGTAGCTATATCTAGCTCTTGTCATAGCTTTGAAGGGTCATATATTCTTAATCTGCTTCTTTCATTTTTTTGAATGGTTACTTCTGTAAGTGCACAGTGTAACCCACAATACTTCTGTTGGAAAACATATTTAAAGTTTCTGGAGAAAAATAGCTTGACTTATTCCTTAAAAAAGGAAATGCAGTGATAAAATCTATTATATTTTATATTGTTACATTCTTTCTTATTTTGAAGAAGAGCTATTTTTTCTGGGTCATCTAAAAATACTTGATGAGCTGATGTATTATGAGTGCTGCAAGCTATGCTAATTAAAACTATCTTGTTCTTTTGTGTCACCTGGTTGGCAACAGTAGTGTGTTCCTATGTTGTTGGAATCTGAGGCAACCAGAACAAGTGATGCAACACTGACAAATGTTAAGATGCTTCTCTTCCTATGGCATAGTAAATTATTTTAAATTTATGGTACTCTTCTCAGATAAAAACACAAGATACTTTAAATTATTTATCTCTTTTTGTTCACAGATCATTTAAAACATCAAAGTGTTGATCTATCCTTTGAAAACACCATGCAATATGGCACTGAACCTCCTGAGGCATGATCTGTGCATCTAAACATTAAGAAGTTGTACTTCTGCTCCCACATGAAGTTCCTCATGAGAACAGTGTTGAATATCATAACAGGTAGATAAAACCACAACACTTGACATTCCAGCTATTACAAAATATAATAATAAATTCCTGCTGGCATGCAAAACACCATTTTAAAGAAAAACAAAACAAAGAAAAAAACACAACTCAGTTGTTACTACTTCCTAATAAAAGCTAAAGTGTTTCCTGAATACCGTTTTCCATTGGAAGGGCTCATAGGAGGAAAATTACTGTAAAACAATTGTCCCTCAATAAGTGCTGCTGACAACTATGCATTAATATGAGGGCAAATTTTCTGAGCTTACTGTTTCTCTCCTCTAGTTGGATTTTCTTGCATATCAGATCCTCATTTTCATAAGCAAACCTTTATCAAATTAACACAGTAATCAGAAGTGGAGGTAAGACCCACTGTTGTTCTGCTTCCTACAGTGTCTCCAACTTATTTTCTAATGTACTTTACTAGTGATTCTCAAAGTTATTGTTCCTGCTTTACTGTAATTAGAGACAATGGCAATATTACAAGTCAAAAAAACCCAACCAAACAAAAAAAGCAACCAAGCCCAAAATGCACAGTCTTCTTCTCCCCATAAAATGGTGGCACCAGATGCTTGACCATCTGAAAATACAGTTTTGAATATTTCTTTCAGGTTCGCAATTAAAATGTAAAAGATTATATAACAGAGGAAATCTTACTTACCCCTTATATGATGAGATCATAAATTGTCTGAATTTACTCCAAATAGCAGGAAAAACTTCATTTCCTGTATCACCAAATTATTTTACTTTATGTGAAGTTATAGTAGCGAATCATCATCATCATCATCATCAAATTGACTAGCATAATCAGGTTTGGTTGACAATAATGAATCTTCAGTTTATAACAAAAGTTCACATGATCTGTTCTGAAGAGCATAGCCTAAAGCTTTACCTTTAATCCCATTTTTTTATTATTCAGATCTTCAAAATTATAGAGTGCTTTTTTTGTGATATTTGTTTTATACTGGTGGACTGCAACTATTAAGTATTTTTTACTTCCTCATAACAATGTGATACCATTATTTCTCTTATCTTTGGATTTTTGATTGGCACATGAAAAATTGCATGTCCACATAAAAGCAAAAATTGATGGAAAAGAATGCACTGTTGCCTTCTGTTTCGCAAGTATGTCCAGGTATTCACTGTGGAAAAATAGTAAGTGATCATACAACTGAGCAACCTAACATCGAATGAACATGAGGAAAATGAATGAAGATTTTAAAGAGCTGCAAACCAGTCATTTTCTAATCCTGCAGTGCTTGATGCAGCTGTCTTATGACAGTGGGTTTTCTGTATGGTGTATGCATACTAATATGTATACTAGAAATATAGAGAAGTTTATTGTACAGCTACAGAGGCTACAGAAAGCTCTAAATTCTAAAACTGTCAGCTTATGTTCATTAATGATTTTTCCTTAGTTTGAAACAAAAAGAAGTCTCTGATTTGAGAGAACTCCTCCTCCTTCTGTGTTCTGCTACTAAAAGGAAAATGAAGTGGGAAAAAACAGTTAAAATAAATTATAGTACTATTTAAAAGAATAGATGAATAGTTATTTCCAGCTACGATGGTTTTAGATCAATGCCACAGTTTAATGATGATTTGCCTTAAACAAGTGTACTCCAACAGAAGTGAGTTCGTCAAAGCCAGATACAGCTTTAAAATACTAAATGTGTCTTTTTATAGACAAGAAAGATTTGGGTATTAAATTCCAAAAGACATTGAGTATTTGTGGGGCCAGTGATTAAAATTCTGAGCAAATTTTCTGAAAGTCCCTTTTTTTACCTACCGTGACTGAACTCAGAACTCATTCTTTCAGTGGCTTGTTGTTTGGCTTTTTTTTTTTTTTTTTACTCCTGTAGCAATAACCTTCTGTTAGAACTAGATCTGTATAAAGAACAAATCTTACTAATCTGTTTCAGGTGCTAAAGGCTATGAACTCATACAGGTAAACCCAGAAGACCTAACCTTAAGCCTTCGGAGGTAAGAGAAGATGTAGTTGATCTGAAAGTGCTGTTAAATACTAAAGAAAACCATGTTCCAGCAGGAAAGCCAGAGTAATCAACCTTGAGAGATAAACAGGGAAAAAAAAAAGAAAAAAAAATAAGGAGTAGGAGTAGTGGGGACAAACTTCAAAGAGATGCAGAGTAGAAGAAATGTTTTCTTCAAAAAGAGAAGAAAAAGAAACCATGGGATGTTTCACAATGGCTGGTCTGGAGAAGTCTTGGCCTTGCTGAGCAGCTCAGAAGTAGGGATTGCTCTTCGTCTGAAGTAGGAAACAATGTAGGTATGTAGCCTTCAGCTGTGCAATGTTTAGCCATTTGAACAGTGTCCAGCTATGTTAGAGGTCTTACAGAAACTGTTTCTTTCAACATCTGTAGTAACAGCTTATTCTGTAGAAGTATTGATCATACAATTTAGTGTTTACTGATCAGTACAAAGTACCTTTTTTATAAAGTAATTTCTTACAAAACTGAGGTTTTGTGACTCTTCATAAATATTAAAATGCATAGTACCACCAGAAAAATGACAGTGATATCTGAAAAAAGAAAATACTAGTGTTGGCAAGTAAAAACAAAGAAGGGAAGTGGTAACTCGAGAGCAAGGAATAGGTCATAGACTTACCCTTATGAACTCACTGTATTTATGGAAATTTTTCCTAGGAGATTTGAAGATGAAGAAAAAGTTTACAGAATAAGTCAAAAGCTAACCGAAAAATAATAGAAATCAATGTGATGGAAACCATCTATTCTCACCTGTTTGTTCAAATGTATAAATAAAATGTGTGTGTAGAAAAACACTCACAAAAGTTTTACATTAATGTATTAATTAGCTTTGCATGCATATGTATATATACATCTTAAGGTCTATTTCATATTTTCATTTGGTATAAGTTCTGTGAGGCCTGGGTATTTAGTGGCCAGTCAAGCATCACTGAATTCCTGAAAGAGGAGAGCCTGCTGGGAAGTTAGATCTTCACAGCTACTCTAGCAAAACCTGAAGTAACAGATTCCAGAAACCAAGGGTGTTTTGTAGTGGATACTAAAGAGGCTTTTGTTACAGCATTAGTTGAAAATGGTCTTTTTAGGTTTGTCTGGGTAATTGAAAGCATTTTTACCTTGTTTGTCAGGCTAGTTTTTAGCACAGGTGGTCAAGAGAGAAAAAGATATGGGCTCAGAACTACTGTTATTTCCTGGCTTTCTTAGCTCTCTCCTGAATTAATTGCGCTACAGAAAATTACTGACAAAGATGGAAAAAAGCAAATCTCAGCTATGCAGTACTGCAATTCTCTTTTGAAATGGATCACTGTCCCTTAGGCAGCTTTTAACACCCTTTCAAGCTTTGTTTGGTTTTCAGTTATAGAAGAAAGCTACTAATTTGCTCTAGCTTATATAGAAGTCCGACTTCTTTATTTCATATATAAATGATTTCTTTGTGGCAATATTGTACATGAGTAGGTCTTTTTGATTAGGTTTGGTTTTATGGTTGTCTTCTTTTTTTCTTTTTTTTTTTTTTCCAAATTTAAACAATTACAAGAAAGAAGAGCCAAAAATGGCGCAAGCCAAAACTGGAAATCCTCATTTTCTTTCCCCGCACAAACATGGAAGACTTTAGGCATGGTTTGACACAGAAGTTGAGAGGAATTTCACTTTAGAGAGGCATGACTGAATCTACCTACTCTTACATAAGTTTGCTGATATGATTATAATTATGATTCCAGGCTGAATATGAGGTTGAAAATGAAATGTTTTAAGCATTATTTTATGATATTAGAAACTGGAGCATGATATTAAAGGCATTGATATAATAGAAAGATTTTTATGGTGACTTCTTTTTTTTTTTCCTTTTTCTTTATATATTTTTTTTTTTAGATAATTGTTATTTGCCAATTATTTTGTCTGGTAAATCACAAATGCCCTCTAAATGTTAATCATTTGTATTCTGCACTAGTTTATATGGACACAAATTAGCACAAATTAAAAATTAGTCTTAGAAGTAAAAGCTGTGATCATCTAATTACCAAGGAATATAAGTTCCTCAGTCAATGGGTATTGTCTCTATTAAACTATGTATTGATTTATTAGATCACAGGGCTTTCTGAACTACCTTGGGAATGGTTAAAAGATTCTTGAAATGTATGTAAAGCCTTTTTAATTACAAAAGCAAACCTAGTTAAACCATTTGCTGCAACTTACAAACTAACTTGAAACCTTTATTTACAAAATCAGTCATTACACAGCAAGAATTTGGTCTAACTTAATGACTTAATTGGGTGCATTTTATGTACGAAACCTCTGAGATTCACATGTAGAATGTGTATTCATCTGTCTTAATGCCAACAATAACAGCAGTAGAGTTAATGCAGAAATCGCTAAAACAGAAATTGCTTTCTTCTACCTTGTTTTTCATCATCTGGATTTAGTTTTAACAGTAAAGAAATACACTTGAGTAAAAAGAAACAGTAGAAAGCTATTCAATACTTGCAATTCTTGCCTTAATTATAAACACAAAATCAAGAACTATGTTGTAGATAAAGATTTCTCGGTCAAAAAAATACCCTTACTGTTCTTTACTTAAATAAACAGAGTGATGAATTGTATGCAATTTATGGTAAAACCAAATAGCTTTATTTCATATTGATAATTACTGTTGCCTGTTACCTTTCCCATGAAGCTTACATTTTCTTCCATTGAAAGTTTTTTTATGGCACATGACTGTCATCTTTGGAACATTACAGGAATCTTGCTCTTCAGGCTAAACAGTTTCTTTGAATTTTTCTAACATCCATACTGATTTTAAAGAAAAAGCACACTGAACAAACCTGACATTAGTGGTTGAATTTTGGAAAACAGTAGGGTATTTGCATTTAGCAAAGTCTAGGTTTCGGTGTTTCTACTTAGAAATAATACAGAACTGCTCCATACATATATTTAACTTCAGAACACAAAAAAAAAATAGTGGGAGAACAGTTGACATTTACTCCATTGTATATGTTTTACACATAGAAAATAATTATTTAGGAAGTCTGGGTACAAATCAAGGCCAGAACTCAATTAGGATACATATATTATATTTGTGAAACCACAACTGTATATACTAATCTGTTACTTGAATTTGCAAATAATAGACAAGTTTGAAAGTGTTATTTATTAATGATACAGAATAAGAGTTAAAACTAAAAAAGATATATTAGTGAGTACAAAAAAGAACGTACAATATCTCTGTTTTATTTTTAGTGGCATAAAATGTTCCTGATTTCATAATGGCCAGGGAAAAGTAAAGGATCAAAATTATACTCAGATTGCTACTGGTCTTTTTCTCACTAGTGTGGGTATACTAAAGGAATTTGGTATTCAATATCCAGTAAAAAAAGTAACATAATGTTGCTTTTAAGAATGTGCAATCCATGATGGGACACTGAACAGGCAGGCAATAATGAAAAATCTATAATATTAAGATACTGTGTTACTTAAAGTTACATCCAGTTTCTAGTAGAATCAGCATTATAACTTAAGTAGGTGCATACTGGAATTAATTTCTCTGTTTATTTCTTCATGCAAATCTTCTTAATAATCCTCAAAGTTTACGCTATTTTATGCATTTGCTATAACAGCCCATAAAAGCAAGTCTAGAAAGCTCTTCCCTTTTACAAATACATCCTTTAAAAAAAAAAAAAAAAAAAAAAAAAAAAAAAAAAAAAAAAATTACATTTGGGATTTTATCTAGAAGTTGTAATTATTTTTGTTCATGTTTTCTGAGTCACTTTTTAAATCTTACATACCGAAAATGGTAAAGGAATATGTTCCTGTGGTGTTACATATGGGATCAAAAAGAAAGTTTGTTGTCTAACATCTGTTTTCACAAAAGTCCTTTTTTCCCCAAGGAATATGTTCAACTTCTCTCTCTTGGTGGAAGAGGCATTTTCAGCTAATGGGAGAAATAATCATAAAGGAAGTACATCTAAAGTACTTTGAACATTAGAAACCCTAGCGAAGAGCAGAAGATTATATTACACACAAAACAAGAAGGCCTCCTTATGACAAGCTACTCAGTAATTTTAGAAGTTCAGATAAAGTGTAGCAGGACCTATACAGCAGGTAGTGGGGCACTAGGGCTTAAACACTCTGAAGAGGAGCTGACTATGATTAAAAATATAGAACTAAGACTCCTTTAGAAAGAAAAAAGATGGCTGAAGCAGAATCAGATGACATCAGTTGCAGGAGGAACACAAGTCCCCTGGTTTCTCTTGCAAATACTGGCTGAGAATAAGTGGACTATTGCAGGGCCCATATCCACTTCTTTATCAATACAGTAGTTATTTCTTATTTCTTATTTAAGAATTTTCTTATTTATTTCTTATTTCTTATTTAAGAAATAACAGTAGTTATTTCTTATTTCTTTAAAGGTAATGTATAATATATCTCACAACTTCAAGAACTGAATCTAAAATATTTAATTGTGTCTTTAAAACTACCATATAATTTCTTTGAACAGAAGAAAAAAACTGTGCTACTTGTGGCGTTTTCTACTACAGTAGTTTGCAATCACTTTCATACATTACATTTTTTACAGTGGATATTTTATAAGCTATAATTCTTTTCCATGTGTTTATATGTACCTCCCTGCCTTATATCAAATGTCAAGATATGTAAGTTATATAGCATGTTTGCTGACAAGTATATGTCTCTTCTATAACAAATTCTAACAATTAGGAAACTTTAATAATAATTTATTTTTTGTATTTTTTCTAGTTATTGTTATTTGAAAAACATTGCATGGTTCTTTCAGAGAATTATGAGGCAATATGAAAATAAAATGAGTTTTGATAATATCGCTCATTTGAAATGTTTAATGCTACTATAGTTCAACTATTCTCTAACGGCTCAGGTAAATAATACATGTATTATGTTAATAGGTTCATTATAACTTCTGTAGACAAGCAAGATTATGAAAACAATGAAGTAGATAAAGATAGAACATATGTTCCAGAGTTTGAAGATTCTGGGTAAGGGTCATGAGACACAAATAAAGAACTCACAATTAGTTTACTAATACAGGAAAATATAGAGATACTGACAGATACAGTAAAGGATACTTCTGTTGTATGGTTATCTTACCAACCCCAAAGACCATGTAATGGCCATCAGGAAACCAGCTCTGAGAAACATCATTGCAGTGTAAGGTGGCAGGCTCAAACTTAGCGAGCATCCCCACAGAAGCAACGTTGACCTGGGTGACATAAGGTTCTGCCTTTCCACATAGTATGAGGCTTGAACTCTTACCCTAACAAAAATGCATACTCATTCTGACACAGTGGGCCAGCCTACGTTGGAAGAAGTGGCCAGCAATATCTATAAAGGTCTCCAAGGGTCGGGACTTTTCCAGAGTGTTCTAAAGCAGAACTTTCCAGGGAGGAACCAAAGCTGGACTTTCTGAGGAGGAAACAAAGTGGATCAACAGTAGTTTTATATCTTTGTGTGTTTCACCATGGACCATCATCTATTGTCCCTGACACAACATGCTTCCATTTTTAATATTTAAGAAACTGGAACATATTTTACAACTCTTTTGGTTCCTAAATCTAGCTTGTAAAAAGACGGAACATTAGTATTTCATTTGCATTAAATAAACTAAGTTCAAGGTAAGATTTTGCCTGCAAATTTACCTTCTGATCAAAATGCTCAAATGCATCTGTTTTGATTCACTGTTCTTAATAAAACTAAACATAGATAACTTTTAAGAAAACATCAGCAATTTGTATTAAAAATATGTTACATTTTGTAATTCAAAAAGTTGCATGCAATAATAGTGCGATGTGACATTTTCCAAGTTGTCCTTTCCTTCAGAATAGCTATGGCTAATTTTACAGTATTGTGTAATAATACTACATAAAAGAAAAAAGTCTGCAGAATATTGAGTATATCACAGGTTTTCTTCTCATCAACAAGAACTGAGGAGAACAAGGGCTGAATTCAGATGCCCGCATGTAGGCATTAGTGCCCTTTGAGAAAACCTGTCATATCGGAGACAACTACACTGTATTCACAAGTAGGTTAGAGACCTATTAACCCTTCTGGACTGGCAGCTATAGCCCAGTCAGGCAACCCTAGAACATCCCAAAGGACATTAGATGTCCACATATTGGCAACTGAAAAATCACGTAGCGCTCCTGGCTGCATGAGAAACGTGATAAAGAGGGGAAAATAGATTGTGATACGTAGAACTAGTCAAGTATATTATTGAGATTTTGCCATACTCTGTTTTTCTAGAAAGGGAGAAGACTAAACCTTGTGCAGAAACATCCTATTTTGAGGCTATGTAAACATCTGGTAATATTGTACATGTACTCCTGGAAGGACAAGAACCTTCATTAATGTCTAGACTGCCTTAGATGGACGTATTAATGTAGATTATTTTTTCTTCCATACAGTTGACAGTCAGCTAGGCAATGAAACAAACCAGAGTACCTGAAAGGATGAAACAGCTGGCACAGGAATTTGATATACTATTGAGCTTCTGGGCACACTGAATCTCATAGAGCAGGATGCCTTTTTGTGTTTTCTCTAGAAATGGATCCATCAGCTTCAGTCCTGAAGCAGAAGGGTACATAGCATGGACAATGTAGACAGAAGTGATGAATGAGGAGTACATTGAATGCTGCAGGCATATTAAAGGCACTTATTCAGCACCTTCTGGACAAACTAATTTGCATATATGAAGACTAGAAAAGAAGGGGATGGCTTTTTGTATTTTATCTTCCCTTGTATTAGCTTTCTGAGGGAGAAGGTGATATTATAAAAAATAATAAATAAGTTTCCCTCTCTTCCTTTACTCATTGCTAGAAAGGATTTTGTCGGTTTAGCATAATTTTATAATACTTCATTGATTTCAGAGGTGAGTAGAAAATTGTAATTCAAAACTATTGTCTGTCTTCACTACCACTGTTTAAATTTAAGACTATAAAATTCTTGAAAATTAGTAAATCATTTAACTGACTTATACAAATGAATGTTTTCAGCAAAATCTTAACAGTAACAGTACAGTCTCTGGAAGTGAGGTTAGGCTTTGCAGGAAGAGTACATAGCTACAATTCATTCATTCAAGAAAGAAACACAGAAGGCGAACTATAGAAATAAAATATTTTTTTGGAACTACAAAATATTTTCTGTCATATTGATGTAGTATACATCAAGCAAGTACATAATAGTGTTCTTCTGGTCATATAGCATATTCAGTCCTTTAGTAGAAGTTATCAAGTAGAGTTTTACAAGACAATAAATAATATATAAAACTATTCAACTCAGTGATTCCAGTAATATTTAATATTAATCTTCTCTATAACCAAACTTGAGAATATCTAACAATTCTAAATTCTCTTTTTACTTATTTTTTATTTATAGAAAGCGTATGCAAAACACAAACACACAGTAGTTAAGAGAGGAAAAAGTGTGTTCAAGCTTACTTTAAAAAGTATAAAAAAACCTGCATACTGTTTATATTAGAAAAATACCACATGCTTACAATTATACATTCATTTAGACATGCTAAAAATCAATCATTTCCATACGTTTCCATAATCCATAATTTTCCTACTTCATATGCTCCTTCCAGACTGTAATATGTATTTGGTTATAAAGACTCCTAGCAATTTATAGGAAGGATAGAAAGTTTATGCCTTTAGTAAAGTGCAAAGAAAATAAATAAACACAACTAGATATAATTTCAGAGTCACTTATTTCAGAAGATCTTTGCTTATAGAGACTTTAATCAGATATTTATTAGGTTGCCATGGTTTCAGTGTATGTTCCATGATTTTTAGCACAAAATTGTATTGGATTAAGGAGCATGACCAGCAGGTGGAGGGAGGTGATCCTGCCCCTCTACTCTGCTCTCGTGAGACCTCACTTGGAGCACTGTGTGCGGTTCTGGTATCCTTAACATAAAAAGGACATGTAAGTGTTGGAACAAGTCCAAAGGAGGGCCACGAGGATGATCATGGGACTGGAGCACCTCCTGTATGAAGATAGGATGAGA
>JANRGW010052658.1:13546-30507 GCA_024733675.1 Psilopsiagon aymara
GCTCCATCCCTGGCAGTGTTCAAGGCCAGGTTGGACAGAGCCTTGGGTGGCATGGTTTAGTGGGAGGTGTCCCTGCCTTGTCAGGGGGGTTGGAATTAGATGATCTTAAGGTCCTTTCCAACCCTAACTATTCTATGATTCTATGATTTTATGAGTAAACCATCCTCCACCCAACATGTCTACATTTCTACATCTACAAATATAATTGAATTATCCAATCTCTTTGTGGTTATCCTAACATATTACATTACTAATTAAATGATATTTTGATCTTTGGTTATTTAACAGAAATACTGAAAGCTTATGAACACTACATATCAGATAATACGAAAATACATGGATATTAAAGGTAGTTGGAAATTACACAAACAATATTCACCGCCTTGGGTAAGAAATATAAAAAAAATGATTTTTTTCTGAAACATCCAAAGCTTAGAATGCTTTTCTTCAGAGTGCTTTAGATAAATGCAAATGCTACCGGCAATACGCAGCAGATCTGTTTACCAACGCAGAAGTAATAGTAAATGTCATTTTGTGTGCTAAACTTCTCTAACAGGTCCCTAGATTATTTGTAATGAACAATTCTTTATTTCTCTGTCATCTCTAATAAACTGAAGGCATTGGATTTGTTTTGTCTATTGCTTATTTTCATCTTGCTTTAACTTCTTCCAAGTTCTTGAATCACGTTAATTCACTGTTATAAAAATGAAAAATTTCAAAATTTTATCATTATTTGTCGAAAGAAAATAATGATGACAGCCTTCTTAGCAAAAGCTTCAAAATCTCAGATCTCAAAATACTAGTGGGTATGTTTTATTAGCAGTCTATCACTTACTTGTGTATATTATATTGTTTATAACAAAATAATCTGGTTTATCTAGATACCTGTTGGAAGCACAGTTGCATGAACAATTCCCATGTTGTTTCTTCATAATTAGTAAAATTAATTTTTACTAGTAATCAATAATTAATTAATAAAAATCAGAAACTTACATTCTCTCATCTTGTATGACAGTACTGCTTTCTGGAAAGCATGAAAATGAAGACTACAAAAGGAGAAAGCCCTGCATTTTGCATTTATTTCAAAGGATTTCATAGTGTAGTATCAAAATATAATTAATACAGAACACTTTCTTCAAGCACTGCCTTGGACAGTGAAGCTAGTTCTTTATTTTTTGAACATATGCTACAAAAACACATTATCCCTTATAAAATAGTCTGAAGATGCATATATGTCAGGGTGAACAGTTATGCTAACAACCTCTTTAAACTGCTGTGAGTTTAATATCCCACAAATGGCAGTGATTTCAGTAGTAACAGCATATTATTAATTAGCACAACATGCCTATATTTCTAGACCAGAGAATTCAAATTTAAATTTAGGAAGATGAGCGGTTACTGAAAACTGACAATGAAGGCTGATTTCAAAGCAAGTGATCAAATTTATTTTGAGATAATAATTATTTACAGTAAAATCATGCACTATTGCATACAACATTATTCTTACCTGTTCAGAAGTTAGATCTTTGTGAAAATGAAAGTCACTGTAGTCAAAAGTAGTATCAATCACTATACAAATCAAAATCTGCGGAAACATTTATAAAGAAAAAGTTGGCATCAGTTTTCTTCTGCACTATGCCAGCTAACGATTAAGCAACCAGCCTGAAAGTCTAAATATTTGTGGTATGAAGATACAAATTATTTTATATTAAGAAACCAGGCATTAGAAAAAGATTTTCAGATGACTATAGACAATGGTACTTCAATATTCAACAGAAAAAAAAATTGTAGGAAGCCATCTTTTACTCTAAATAAGAAGCCATTAGAGTTCTGTTTCTATTTTTATGTGTATGGAATGCTTTTTAATTAACAGACTTTATGAATACAATATATTTAACAGTTGTAGTTTCTATTGAATCAATTTGTCTTGTGTTAAAAGTAAATTCTACCATCTGAGATAGAAATAGAATTGTTCTGTTCCATGCAGAGATTTATATTGAGAGCAGCTGCACCTCTATAGTTCTTGAGGAGAACATCCTCAATGTAATAGAAGCAACCACTGAACTTACTGTTCAAAACAACCTGATCCCAGACAGGTTAAAACAGAATGAGGCAGACACTCTTTGCATAAATGAGCATAAAATGTCTCTGTTCTAACTGCAGTCTATGGACATGGCATCAGCAATAGTTGCTGTCTTCCAAGGTATTAGTACAATTCTGAAGCAACAGTAGTCAAACATTTAGCATTTTTACTTTTTATGTTGTTTGAGTCTGAGGGAGGAAGGTTACAATTCACAGAAAAAAAGCTGCTTGGTATTTACAACACAACAGTGCCTTGAAGCTTTCAGACATTAACCAAGGTCCTACCATACCAGACAAAATGAAAATAACCCAGACAGATAGGCCTTTCCGCAAAAAAACTGCGACCAAGGGATCATCTGAACAAGTCAAATAAAAATGTGCCCTATTGCACTTGTTAGACCACTACAGCTGGTGTTAATAATAAAGCCATGAGAAGATACCTCTCATCCTTCTCAATTCTGTAGCAAATGACACCTATGAGGCAGTTTTATATGCTTATGTGGAACTATTTGTATTGCTAACCTCTAAAAATCTAACATAATGAATCTGAGTTTCATTGCCCAAGCTCTAATACAATGAAATCACACTGATATGGCCTTTAATTTAAATTGGCTTTGTTTTCCATCTTTCAAATTATAATGCATGCAAGATTAATGATGTTCCTATGCTTCGTCAACCCATCTCTTCCTGGCATTTAAAAAATAAAAGGAAACACACATTTAATTCATTTCATTTAACTATCTATCTTCCTTTCTGCTTTCCCACCTCCCAGTAAAACTCCTTGTAGTAGTGTGATTTGTCAAAGAATACCTTTCCAACAAAACATAATACATTGGTCAATATATAACTTAGTGCATTAATTATACTTAGAATTCTAAATGTTATTACTTATACAAATAATTATCAAAACCTCCAATATTTTTAAACATTTTTTCTGATATTCACAATGACAATAGTACCCATGCTGTTTACTTTAATTAATCACTGCAATCAGTCACAAAAAACTACTGTAATACAAAGTAGCTAATATGACTAGACATTAGTATTTGCCCAAGTTACTTCTCCTTTCTACCTCTGCTACCTTTGAGTTTTTTCTCTGATTGAAACACAGAAACAGTTCTCTTCATATGACACAATCTTTTTCCATTGAGTCAGATTACATGGCAAAGAGGAAATCTAAGCAAGCTTCAAAAAGAAATTTTTTTGCAGTGGGTTTTGAGGTCAAATCTCTCCTGCTGAACTGTGCTTCACAAATTCCAGAAAAAGATATTTCTCATGCTTTTACAAATTGACATGTGTTGGTACTTAGTATTTTGGTGTACGAAATTAAGGTGGAAGAGCTAGGCAACAAGGTTAGAACATCAAGAAGGTTGAGACTGTACAAGAGCTTCACTGACACGAAAGTTCAAAGAAGAGTAACATCTACAGATATTGAATGCCAAAAGCCATGGTAGACATCATTCTATTTAATCAACTGAGTTTTGACAAGTGAGTTGTGTAATTCATTGGCTCTTATTTGAGTCACTAATTGTTTAATTTTTTTTGTTTTCCTTTTTAAATGTAATGGCATACTAACATACTGCTGTAGTAGCTTATATTTAAGATCAAATATGTTCACCATTAAAGATAATATACTTAAAATAATGGACTGTTATTCAATAGCTCAAATCTTAGCATTTCCATCTGTTTAACAAATGTTAGCTAATTAAACCTCATTTACAGCCAGGTGTAATCTTTCCTCTTGACAGTGTGTCTAATGTGCAACTACATATTCTGCACATAAACTCCCCAATTCATATATAACTCTAGTAAATTAAATTTTTACATTACATTTTTTTATACAATATTTTAAAGAAGAAAGCCACAAGACTAACTGGATGAAAGAGATAATTTTATATCTACTAAAAAGCTTAAGAACACTTTCAAATATACAGCAATTACAGTATCTGTGGCTTCTTTATTTGCCTGTGTGACAGCAACCTCTCTAATCAATGGCTTTGGAAGCTTTTTAGCTTTTTCTTAGCATTTTTAAGCAACTCATCAGGTATCCTACTATTACTGGGGTTTTGTCACGTAAGTTAGCAGTCAATACTAATCAAAAGCCAAAGACCTGTACCATAATACTATATTAAATAAATATTTTAATGAAAAGGATTAGAAAAAGATGGAGAACAGTTATTATTAGCCAAACAGAAACTTCTTGAGTATTAAGCAAAAGTTCACTGAGTGACAGTGAGATAAAATGTCAGCTAAAATTGTGATAGTAGCTTCAAAGCATTGTATATAGGCAAAATAAATCTTAGCTGTATGTAGAGTGATGGGCTATAAATTATCTTTTCCCACTTGGGAAATAGATGTGGAATCATCTTGACCAGTTCTTTTAAAATGGCAGTCTATAGTTTACTGCAGTCCAGAAGGTACAGAATAATTAGGAATCATTAGAAAAATAATTAAGAACAAAATAGAAATCTTAATTTTGCCAATTTTCAATACTTAATGCTGTCTTAAATTCTGTAGCAATTCTCTTGTAAACTTTCTCAAGTGGAGTAATCAAGATTTAAAAGTAAAGAGAACATTCAGAAGTGTAAAAAAGCTTCCATATAAAGGCAGATAAAGCAGCAGGAGTGCAATAAATAATTGCAAAATGTAGTGAGTAAATTAAGAATATGTATTCCCAACTTTTCATCTGGCATTGAGAAAAAGAGTGGAAATTCACAAGCTGAATTTAATTCTTGAAATTATATTTAACTTTTGAATAAATGTTTTTGGTACAGGTACTAAAATACTGAATTCAGGTACTATGATACAGATAAACACAGAAGGTCCAATCTCATTAAGGATACCTACCTAGCTGGAAGAAAACAGAGCATATTGTTAGTCAGAGACATGCAAATTTCATGTAATGTAGGTAGTTCCAGTTACAAACTTGAGAACAAAGAATGAAATTCAGGCTACCTGACTAACAGCTCTCTAGAAGTTTCATATGATGTCAGTCTTACTATTTGGGAGCTAAAATGTTCATACAGTCTCCTTCATAATTTCAGGGATCAACATGTTGCGAGGATGCTGAAGTCACTTGAGATGAGAATTTCAATTCCCCCAACCAATAGGGTTCCAGGTGCAAAAGCTTACTGAGCTAAAAGGAGTGCAACAGAGTCTTTCATAACTCCACGCAAAATTGCGGCCTACAATACCTTAGATGATTACAGTCCCAGGACCTCTAAGAAGCAAAAGTAATAAGTGAGAAGGCCTACAAAGCAAGCTGTCACCATTATCTTAGGGAGGAATAAAGATTTCTTACTTCCCAAAAACTGTTGATCAACCTATTCCATGGTAACAGTAGCAACTTCAAAGCTAGTATAAATGAAAATTGAAGTTTCCAATGTCTACATGTTAAATAGGAAAACTGTATCAGCTTCCCTGTTGTCATTCACTCGATTCCAGCCCACCACTTTCTCATTTCTATCCAAAGGCAACACAAGCAATCAGGAAAGGTACCACCACACTTCTACACTTCAGGAAAAAGAAGCTAAAAGAAATGTTATCACTATCTTTATCAAACCTTTTAAATCCATGCTTTGGGTCTTGATGCCAAAACTTTTTAAAATATAAGCTGTAATTGTCTCATATGATCAATGTGTTAAATGTGTAAGGGGAAAAAATCCAGAACTTATTGGAATATAAATATATTCAGTTACAGGCCTTCAATGGTAAAATAGCCTGCATAAATTAACATTATTTTATATGCACACAATATAACATTACCAGCTGCTATAGCAGTACTGCACAGCATAAACCAATTATAAATAGATTTTCAGTTAGTATTAACTAAAACAGTGAAATTTTATACATTTTGAAAGCTAAGAACAGGCAAAAAGTTAGTCTGAAATCTTAACTTACTTTAAAAGTTAGAATTCCTTGTAAATTATCTTCACATTCTAAATATTGTAATCCTTAGTAAAAAAAAAAACAAACAAACAAACAAAAAAAAACAATAAACTAGTACATTCCTCAGCTGTTTGAAGAATATTTTCATTGTCACTTATATGCTGATTTTAGGGTTTCAACTGCAAAAGAAATCAGACATAGGGTTTTGAATGCTCAAAAGTATACCCAGAAATTATACTTTTGTATTTTCCTAATGCATTTGCACGCTTCTTTGTAAAAGGCAATAATATTTAAGGTGTTTCCTCTAGAACTAATGTTTACCCATAGCTGTATAGTGTGTTAGTTTCTTTCTATACTTACCTCACTATTATGGGAACTTCAGGCACCCTCTGAAATGGATGCAAAAATAAATGTTAGCAAGAAATAAACAGGTTAACCTTATTAACATATAAGCCAGAACCCACTGTGTTTTGATGTTCCTATCTAAAATGAGTGATTCAAGACTATTTTCATCTAGCTTCCACATGGCTAGTTATAGAAAACTGAGAAAAATGAATTATTTTGTGTGTTGGTGGCTGACTCGTAGGGTGTATGTGAAGAGATAAAAATGCATTGGGAAGGGTCATTACATTTTATCAGCAAGAGTTTTATAAACAATAAAAGGTGATGAGAACTGAAACATAAGCATTTGTCACTGCCATTTATACAGTAAGTAGAGCAGTGTGACATTTTTCTAGTGAAGATTTGGAGGCACTTAAAGGCCTGTTGCAATGTGGCCAGTTCTGCAATCTCAACCCAGAATTTTAACAGGAATGTTTCATAGGATTTGTTACATAATGCAAGGTGAGATAGCTCTGTTCAGAGAATGAAGCTGCAAAACTTTCTCCTAACTCTTTAATTCTAATATAAATTTCTTCATAAATAATCTTGCAGCACAGACTATATAGCAATGGAAGTCCAGATACAAAGTACTGAATACATAAAAGTTAGACATCACCGCTCAGCCTGGAATTTGGAGCCTGATCTGGTTTCCAAAGCTAGACACGCAGGCTTTTATAAATAACAGCAACACAGACTTGAATCCAAAGCTGCTGAGCACTGACCAGGGGTCCACCAAAATTTAGCACACTGTTTAGCAGTTTCCCGTATCTATCATAGAATGGCTTGAGAAGAAAGGGATCTTAAAGGTCATCCAGTTCTTCACTGCCATGGGAAGGGAGACCTTCCACTGGACTAGGCTTGGCAAAGCCCAGTCCAACCTGGCCTTCAACACTGCCAAGATGGGGCAGCCACAACTCTATTCCAGTGTCTCACCTCCCCCACAGAAAACAATTTTTTCCTAGTATCTAATCTAAATCTACCCTCTTTCAGTTTAAAGGCATTCCCCCTTGTCCTGTAAGTCCATGCCCTTGTAAAACATCTCTCTCTAGATTTCTTGTAGACCCCCTTTAGATAATGCAAAAATGCCCTAAGGTCTCCCCTGAGCCTTCTCCAGGCTGATCAAGTCCAAGTATCTCAGCCTGTCTTCACGTCTTTCTGGCCTTCTCTGGACTCTCTCAAGCCCATCCATGTTCCTCTTGTGTTGAGGGCCTTAGAGATGAACACAGCACTCCACATGGGGTCCCACAAGAGCAGAATAGAGGGGAAAAGTCACCTCTCTTTACCTGCTGGTTACACTCCTTTTGATGCAGCCCAGGATATGGTTGGTTTTCTGGGCTGCGAGTGCACACTTCCAGCTCATGTTTAGCTTTTCACTGACCAATGCCACCAAGTCCTTCTCAAGGTTCCTCTCAATTCATTCTCCACCCAGCCTGTTTTGTGCTTGGGATTGTCCTGACTCAGGTGTAGGACCTTGCACTTGGCCTTGTTGAACTTCATGAGCTTGGCACTGGCCCACCTCTCAATCCTATCATGTTCCCTCTGCATGGCATCCCTTCCCTCCAGCATGTCAGCATACCACACCCTGTTTTCCTGTCCTGTTCGCAGACCTCTTGATCGCTCCCTAGGGATGCCTTTTGGGGGTGTAGGGGATGGCCACAGTTACTCCTGGCCCTGCCCACACCTTGTCAGTGCTCTTGTGATAGCTGACATGATAGTTCCTGGTGGGTCTCCCATGCTCAGCAACCCCACTGTATACACAATCCCCAGCTCTGCTGAGGAACTTGCTTGCACTGGATCTGACTGACTTGGTGAAGTGGTAGGCAGGAAACAAGAAATGATGAGAGCAGTGGTGGCTTCAAAATCTAAGTCTCACAGGAATCGCACAATGTTCAGGAATGATGCTGTCATTCACTGAGGATGTAACAGTCTTCTTATCAAAGGAGTCATCCAGAAAGTTCAAGAACAAGGTTCAGTATCTTCCTTTTTTTTTAAGGGAATTCAAATTTATATGCTTCTAGAGATTACTTCACATAGGTAGATGACAGCTACCAAGAGGCCTGGAAATTCTCTTCCTTTCCTTGTGAAAGTGATGCCCTATAGAATCAGCAAAGGAGCTCCAAGTTCTGATTCTTGCTCCCAAACCTGTCGCATAGATTTTATGTCTGATGCCTAATTAATCAACAGTCCCTTGAACAAGGATTTCTGTTTCATTTGCAAATCTGGCTTTTAAATTGAAACTGCTTGGTGAGTCATCATCTCTGGGGATAATAGATTAGACATTTAATATTATCTTAATACCTTTTTCCCCCCCTGCCTTTTTTTTTTTTTTTTTTTTGCTACTAATTTCAGCAATGTATTTATTTTTTTATATTACATTTCCTTCTAAGTACATCATTGTGTTCTATTGTGTTCTATCTGACACTGTTGATCAAAAATGAACCTGAAAATATTGACTATGAGTCTAATCAATAGGGAACTTTTTCACATTTTGTAAGGCAGATGAATACCTATTTACAGATAAGTAATTTGAAACAATGAAAACAGGGAGCACAGGCAGAGGACAAAGAATTTCCAAGATAGTACTTTAAATGTGTTTGCTCCTATTCTTTTAAAAATACGTTGAAATATACTAGACCCATATCCTAGAGACAGAGAAAAGGAGCTGCAGTATTTTGAAGCCAATTTCTGGAGTTGCTGGTCTATAAACTATTCCATGAAAATGAAAAGACCTGGCTAAAGTACAGTCTCATTTGAATACTCACATACAGATCATGAAACAGTCCAGCACCAAAGCAGCCATAGATGTTTAATAACTAGTAAAATTTCTGAAGCTAGGTCTGAAAGTAGTGAAAGTTGTTAATATAAGCTGATATTCTAAATAAAATCTTGCTCACTGTCAATTAGACCCCAGATATACAAGGCGGGATACTCAGAAAGATTTCTCAAAAAGTTAAAATCTCCAAAACCATTGATTTTGCACTGATATTATACAAGAAGTATTTCCTTTCTTTAAAATTCTTTACATGGAAAATAAACAGCTAAAATCTGGACAGTGTAATAAAAGGAACCTCATACTGCAATATGAATCTTGTATTAAAAGCCAGAGGCACAGTAGTGTTCAATTTAAAGCTATCTTGTTCCTTGGAAAATATATGTGATACTCAGGAACTAGAAGAAAGACGGGAAAGTAACATCCAGAAGGCCATGCACAGGAAAATATGGCCTGAAAAGACTTGACTGACCTTTGGAACAGCTAAACATTAGTCAAGCAGATTCTCTAAAGTAGGTAGACAAGGAAATTAAAGTATATGTGCCACCTTTTGTTGAGCATCTTTGAAAACAGCCTGGGGCTTCTTAATCTCGAAAGACATTCAGAAGAGGATTACACTGTAAGAATTTGGAAATCTTATAAATTTTCTTTTCTATATGCTTACAGCTACTTTCATTGGAAAATGAGTACTTCCCTTTAAAATACATAAGATCTTTTTTTCACCCAAATTAATTTAAAAAAAAAAAAAAAAACAAAAACAAACCACTAAAAAAACACCTTTGAGGTTTTGTTTCAATTTCATGTGAAAAAGGCCACTTCCAGAAATAAGGGATTGTTTTAGTTCAGCATTCCATACAATGAGAAATTACTGAGTTCCCCTTCAGAGATAATTCACTGGTTTGCATCAGGCAGTAGTAACAAAATGATCTCTCTCTACCTATCTTTCATTTAATAGACTGATGCAGAGACTTAAGAGACCATGAAGTGGAAAGAACTAGATAAAGTAGAAGAGGCTCAAAGGTGTTCTTACAAGCTGATTATAATTAAAGAGAATACTGATATCATGACTGTTTCAGCTTCCAGTCATTTTTTTCTATTTAATATTAAATATGGCTTTATTATACTCTGTCCTATACTGCTTAGAACTTTCATACTTCATCAGCTCATCAGACTTGATTTCAAAGAGGTTCTCAAGAAAGGGAAAATTTTTGTTCTGGTTGCTATTTATGTTACTATTAGCTTTTAAATGCAACTCGTAGTAGGAGAAAAGGTAAATTGTTCAGAAGACTTTTAAGGGTACTTACATTTCTAAAAATGCTTACTATGTCCCTTAAAATAATTTTGCTGCTAAATTTTTACAGAATTCAACAGATACCTTTCTAATTCAGCATTTGGTATCAACATTTCAGCTATGGTGGGTTTACCACCTTCCTATTGTCACCCAGTGCATCAGCTTATTTAACTATCACATTCAGTCTTTCTCAATACAGGAATAAAGACATCTCCTTATGTGGACAAGGAAAGTTTCATACATTTCCACTTCCTTAGGGAAATTACCATTAAATCTTCCTTCTCCTTATTAAGGATATATTCAGGTTCTAAGATGTGTAATGTCAATGATCATGCAATGTTGCTAAGTAGTTATTTTTCTACAAAAATATTACTAAATATTTCAGCTATCTATGTAATATGGGCGAAAACTACATTATGAAAAGAAAGTAAAAACAAAATTTAAACTCATTCAAATATAATAGTTCAAAATTATATTCAAATAGCACAATGATTTATCATATGAATGCAGAAATGTATATACATGCAGAAAGGACTGTGTATGCTCCTTAAAGTACTCTCTGCTACTTTTTTAAAGTTCCACCCTACATATTCTACTACAGTGAAAACATACTAGGTTTGAATTTTGGTTGTAATCAATACCTTATGACTTATTGTCATAGTTTAAGTGTTTAACACACTTATGCATGCTATAATTTCTGTGGCTATGTATTCCTTAATTTACATGCATGTGTAAAACTCTAGCTAGTTAAGGAATTTATAATTTATTCACTAGACTCCATTGGTATTATGTTTTGTACTTTCTACTGTTGCTACTACAAATGACATTAAATTCTTTATTGGGATTGCTTCAGTAAGCATCACATAGTGTTAGACTATCCAAACCACTGAAACCTGTTCTGAAGTCTGCAGTACTGCGAAAGTTTTACACATTCCTGTGAAACCAATGGGTCAAGAAAAATCTGGTGTCTTTGCCTTTGTGACAAAGATTAACAGGAACAGGAGACAGCTTGGCATGAATCCATTTTGTGACAAAAATTGCCATGAGAATACAAAATAGCACAATATTAATCCATTCTCATGAAAATGATGGTAATGAAAATGAGAAATGGCATCAGCTAAATCCATTTTCATTACTCTGTTATGATTGCAATCTTGTAGCTCTCAGATACTGTGCTGAGTGAAGAGATCTATATTTCAGCAACATTTTTAATGTCTTTGATGAACATCTCCTTACCATTATACACCAGTTCATTCTATATTTGAATTCTTGTTTTAAAAAGCTTTTAGATCAGTTCCAGGTATCTAAACTTGACAGAATATTTATTAATGGTCCTTAAAAAATGGCTCATAGAAAGCAAAGTCTTCGACCTCTGAAGAAACTTGCATTGCATGACCTGATTAGTGAAAATGTAAAATTCCCCATGTTTGTAATAAAATTATGTAAAAGCGCATAAGCATAATAGAAAGATGTAAGTGCTCAAATCAAACTTATTTTCCTTTTAAAAAAAGTCTTTAAAAATGTTCTACTGAAATGAAAATGAAAAGTATTTTTTGGTTCCAAATTGCTTTAAGATACTCAAGATACTCAGCTAAGAAAGTTGGGTCTGTTCAGACTGGAGAAGAGAAGGCTGCTTGGAGACCTCATAGCAGCCTTCTACTATATGAAGGGGGCCTACAAGGAAGATGGAGAGGGACTCTTCATTAGGGATTATAGTGATAGGACAAGGTTAATGGATTAAAACATAAACAGAGGAAGTTCAGGTTAGATATAAGGAGGAAGTTCTTTACTGTGAAGGTGGTGATGCCCTGGAACAGGTTGCCCAAAGAAGTGGTAAATGAAGGGACACCTCATACTAGACCATGTTGCCAAAGTCTCTGTCCAACCTGGCCTTGAACATTGCCAGGGATGGAAGATTCACAACTTTCTTGGGCAACCAATTCCAGTGCCTCACCACCTTCACAGTGAAGAGTGTCAACATAGACTAATATAGAATATATTCTGCTTAACATTCAGAAAGACTACTGAAATCTGCAAAGAATCATAACCTTATTTTAATTATACTATGTATTAACTCCATGTTTTTCATCACTTCAGTTCCCATAGTGAGATTGCTTTGGCTGTGTGAATAATTTTATGAAACTAATGCCAGCATTTAGTTTTAGAATATAATTACAATAATAATGTAATTATTACCTGTAAAAGAACAATTCTAACAAAAGGTAATTATCAATGTGTAGATATGCCCCACTCTTTAATATACTTATACCTAGCATATTTTTAGCTTTATACTTCCATGCTTGCACTTTTGCAAAGCTTAAACAATTCCCTCTGTTTTGATTTCCCAAGTGCCACAGAACCTGATGCCCAGAGAATAGGATTAATCATACTCTACAAATACAGCTCAGTGTTTCAACGTGAAAAACTCAGCAGCCTTACAGCTGCAAAGCTAATTTGAATATTACAGCAGGAAATTCCACATTTCTACCTTTGGCTTTTTGCATGACTTCGTGTCCATGATCTCTAAGAATTCCACTTCTGCCTACCATCTTAATAAGGTTACTGCATGACAATCTCTGTAAATGATAAATCCAGAATTTTTAAATTCTTTCTCTGACATTTTTTTAAATAGAGATGGAAAAGCACCCAACTAGCAAATTACCCCATCAAATAAAAATCTTGTTTGTGATTATGGCTAAATTACAAAAAATGCCATCCAAACACAGGGTTGTGATCCATGATACTCTCTTTTCCCACCACAAAACCAAGAAATTTTGTCACAAAAGTCTTGATAAAGCAATAACACAAACCTCCTGCCATGATAGTGTATCACAAGCCTTCCTAAGACCATGAGACACAAAGGTGAAGTAGCCCTACTGCAACCTGAGCATCGAAAGCACCTGGCCAGCAGCTCCCTTCCATATGGCCTGTTCACTGCAAACATACACAGGCGTGCCTTTCTGTTGCTATAAACAAAAACATGAAGGAAGGGAGGGAGTGAGCGAGTGGCTGCATGGTCCTGAGTTGATGTCTGGGCTTGACCAACATAAAAACCAACCTAAAAAGCAGGACAGTGCAGATTAGTCAAACACACATATTGAAGGTTTTCAATCATGCATTATGCTTGCAAAAACACACCTAATACCTTAAAGATTTCGAATAAAACTTGTTCTAGGAAAACGTATTTACTTAGGCAGTTGAAGTCTGGATCCATAAGCTCTTCTTAACTTCTGATTACCTTTTTATAAAAATCAGTGTATGCAAGTTAGAGTTTTAAAAAGTAATGGTATAATTTATTGCATTATATATCCATGTTTTTTCATGTGTCTGAACTTACTTTTTTTCTTTATGATCATTTCTGTAAATTATGGATCAATGTGTCACTGAGTTTTTTTATTAGCCTGAGTGCTGTTTGCCTTCACCTGCAGTCAGAAACACTGGTTCATTTGCCTCAGAGCAATATGTGAAAAAAAAGGAGAAGCACTGAACTCAACCTGATTTCACATAATTTATTGGCTATGCAATTCTTCAGAATTCTCCTGACAAAGAATTAAATGATAATAAAACCTAACTTATTAATCTACTAATTTCTGAAATATATTAACATGGTAAAAAATCTTTGAAATGTTAACATCATGCAATTTTGAATTAACTTTACAGTCTTGCCTTGTCCCCTGCATCTTATCCTAAAACACTAAGCCTACTGTTGGTCCTGTAATCCTAATAACATTCAGAACTGACCAGTTATCTTCAAAGCATAGTCATTGTTACTTTTTATTTTCCCCATCGCAGTTTTGAAGTTTTAAAGTAAAAGAAAGCAGACACAGTATATTGGCTCAGAATGGAACTAAGCACCAACTCTGCTCAGTGCTTTATATCATATAAGCAATTACCTACTTTTTAAAGGAAAGTTGCTTCATCTTCACTTGAATAGTAGTTTACATGTTCAACTGCAGTGACTATATCACACAGGACTAAAATTCTACACAGATTATATAAAGCCCATTTCGAATTTTTATTCAAAAAGACCCTTGAAATATTGGATAAGTTGGCTTTGTCTCTCTTTTCTTACCCACAGAGTCTTTGTGCCATGTCTAGCTATCTGTCTGTTTAACAATGTCAGGATGCTGCCTCATAGGAGCTGGCTGATACAGTTCTCCTTATGAACAAAATGATTTCTCCAGGCGGTGATATCAGACACTGTCTTCAAGGTGACCCAGGCTCTTATGTAGAATTAATGTTAAAAAATCACATTTATAGTTTCCTGAAAGTCATATCTAGGGCAGTTTTTTAAGGGATCTGTGCCAGCGTAGACAGCAGGGAATCACAGCACTTACATCTCAGCATAGTTAAAATAGAACTACTTGAACAAAGCAAAAGCTGAGTGGTCTGGGAAATCTGAAAATTGGTCCAGAACACTCAGATTCTCTGACTGAACTTCTTTGTGTAGATTCAATGATTTTTCTAAGGACAGATGTTATATTAAGTTGCAGTGCCCTACACAAAGTTGCTGTGTCAACTACTTTACAAAGTACCATGCTTCTATATTCACTGTGCATTTTAACATGCAGCTAGTAGCCAGAAGACATGATGGCTCCTGGCTAAAGAATTCGCAATGAAACATAAAGGCTTAGAAGTGCTGATGAAAAGATCAGAAGAGAAAATTAAAATTAACTAAGTAACTAAATGTAATGTATTTAGCAATAGAAGGACTGAGCTCTGATACTTCCAAAAAAAAAAGAGCAAAATGTATATGTACAATTATGTATGTGTATATATATATAAGATTCAAAAAAAAATTAGAAAACTGGATTAACTTTAATTAAGGAGCACAAACTCTTAAATAGAATATGAAAGGCAAAGCACTATGTTTCACTGAAATGGAATTAGAAAGTACATTAATTACCTCTCACAATGTTTCTTCCATAACAGATATTGAAAAATAAATTCTATAGCAGACCTTTGACAATATGGGGAATTAATCTGTGCACATGTGTGTGTGATTAATGCTCTCTGATGTAATGAGTTCTTGATATTGTTTTCCTGTACTCTGGTCATCTATGTTTTATTAGATCACCTGCTTTTCTACTAGGAGGAGAGGAAGTGCTAGTTTTGTATCTGACTCTGAATCAGGCTAAGTTTCACCTTAGTGGAACAATGAAGCAGGTCCAATACAGGCAAAGCCACTGGTCTGCAGGAAAGTAGCTGTGTGTGTACATTAAACACCTGCAAAAAGGTGCATGTCAAAAATTCAAGAAGAGAGGAAAAGGGACTTGCTGCTTTTTGAGCAAAAGCAACACTTTTCATGGTCACTCTTACAGAGATTGCTCAAAGGGAAGCAGAGTTACGTTTCCTTTCATCTGGAATTCTGAAACAGTGTAAACAATTCTGCATTCCAAGGAAACTGAGAAGATAGTGATCTATACATACAGTTGAACATTTTGATAGATCTGTATTTTTCTTGAATTGTGCATGAGATTGTGTACATATATATATATGTACATGTATATTGCATGTATTCATATATATAAATTTCAGAAAGTCCTGCAAAAATCTGTCTTGTCAATGCTGTTGCAACATATCCTTCCCTCAAGGTTAAAGCGGTGGCCTTTAGTAACAAGAAGACTTGCAATGCATGTGTCTCTGAAACAGTAATCTATGAAATCCCCAAGTTAAAAGAATTACCCAAATTGTGCTGTAGCAGATTCTGTCTGCCACATGTGAAAACTATGCTTTGTGTCTGCTTAACAGCTACCAAAATGACTTCATAAAAATGGCAGGCAAATGGTGTTCTGTTCCACTGGTGACAATATCTCAAAGATTATTAGCTGCTCTCTACCCTGGTTTTCACTACTGAATCTCACAATTCAGTGAAAAAAAAAAACAGATCTGATGCTGTAAAGCCACATTGTTTGCAGCTTTTAGTACAACAGTGTATAAAGTAGTCTCTGTGTAAGACTATGGTTCGTACAAGTATACAAAGTGATTGCCATCCTGCTAATGAGATGAGTATAAATAGTTTACATCTTGAGCTGAAGTACTACCATTCTTTTAGGGCTAGAAGCACACATACTGTCTCTGAATCAGTCACAACAACACAACCTGATTTCATAAAAGCAAGGAGACATAAAATGAAGACTACACCAAATGGCATGACAGGGGAATAACACTACCACTTCCAATTAACTGTGTTGAATTTCCACCTGATGCAGGAATGGATTGCCATTGACATATTCTTTCACATTTCATGTCAGTGTGAGATGTTGCCAGTAATGTACCACATGAATATGCCATTAAAGCATAGCAAAAAAATCACTTTCTATACAAAAAAATCCAACAAAAGGTAAGTATGCAGGTCAGTGTCCTGCCTTGATTACAGGATTTGTTTGCAATCATAGAATTATAGAATAGTTGGGGTTGGAAAGGACCTTAAGATCATCTAGTTCCAAACCCCCTGACATGGGCAGGGATGCCTCCCACTAAACCATATCACCCAAGGCTATGTCCAACCTGGCCTTGAACACCGCCAGCGATGGAGCATTCACAACT
>JANRGW010052659.1:0-12265 GCA_024733675.1 Psilopsiagon aymara
AGGACAAGGGGTAATGGGTTCAAACTTAAACAGGGGAAATTTAGATTGGATATGAGGAAGAAATTCTTTACTGTAAGAGTGCTGAGGCACTGGAATGAGTTGCCCAGGAAAGATGTGAATGCTCCATCCCTGGTGGTGTTCAAGGCCAGGTTGGACAGAGCCTTGGGTGACATCGTTTAGTGGGAGGTGTCCCTGGAAATGGCAGGAGGGTCGGAACTGGATGATCTTAAGGTCCTTTCCAACCCTAATCTAATTGTTCTATGATTTTATCAGCTGAGCAAATAGAAATTTGCATAATGTAATAAGTTAGAGTGCATGTTGATTCCAAAGCATGATGTTATAGCAGCAAGACTTGCTAGAATAAACTTTCAAGGAGAAACGAGGAAAGACTTCTCACTTGGGACATCTTAAATTGAACTAGAAAAAGCATTAACATTACAGTGCTTTGTGCTCAAAGAGAAATGAATTAGGTTACTCAAAATACTGGTAGGCCTTTTTTAACAATGCATTCCTGGAAATCTTGGCAGGAATGACTGTAAAACGTATAATTGAAAGTACCATTTTGACTAAACCCTTCAAAGTGCTGTTATTTTCCATTCTAGCAGTTGAAAAATATAAAGCTGAAGTCAATAAAAATATGTGGGTATATCGTTATCCTTACAGAAATTTATTCCCTTGTTGCTTCAAAATATATGTTTGAGGAAACATTTAAGGCAAGAGATAAGGCAAGTGCAGTGGGTTTTTTTCTTATTTTCTGGGAGGTAATTAATGAGACAATTCTTTGTTCTGAAATCTAAACTACCTATCCATTGGTGAAGAGATATGAACACTAAAGGGAGGTACAGTAGTGCCACTCTATCCTGGCAAAATTTGGTGTCTTTTCTGCTTTCAGCATGTATGTTAGGGTTAGGTACAAGTACAGATTTTGCGTTATTTCTGTCGGGTATAACAGCATGTCCAGTGTTGGCAGTACCTCCTTTATTTCACTGTCAAAGTAGTTAATACTGAGAAGATCATGGAAAAAGCAGATGATGGTAAGAAACAACCTTTGTTAAAAAGAATGAGGCAGGCACTCTCTCAGCATGTCATATTCCAAGTTAGTGAAAGGCTTGGTGAAGGATTGCCTAAGAGCAACAGGGAGAGTGAGAGGGAGATGGTGGGTTGATGGTTTGTGAGAGGTGACAGGTTTGAGTAGGCCATGAGAAGTTTCATGCAATGGGTGTTTTGACTGTGGGTTTGCAACAGTACTAGAAAGGAAAATACTATCTTTGTCTAAATATGGAGGATCACTGAGGGTTTTGGTTGTAGAAATGTAATGGTAAGGGCATATCTGGAAATTTTTGAGGAAATTATGATGACAAACCAGAGAGAAATCTCTGTGGATTTCAATCTGGTTTTGATGTTGAACATCCCAGCAGAAGTTGTTGTGTTAGTTTCAATCTTGTAAAACCTTCGTTGTTAATGTCCTTTGTGTGTGTTGCTGATCTTTTCCTTTGTAAAGTGAGCTCAAGGTCTGCTGCTTGGAGGAAAAGGACTACTTAGAGCATCAGCATTCAACTTTTTTTTCAGTTCAAAGAGGTTCAAAGCTTTTTGCAGTGCCTTTGAGGAACCCTATGTAAGGACTCAGTCTCTCGAGGTCTGTTCATATCTCTAAAATTCACAGGACAACATGCTCTGTGATTTAAACTTCATGTAATGAGTTCATTAAGAATTATAACAAAAAACCATGACAAACAGGGCTCAGTCCCCTTTTGCCCAGACTAATTATCATGTTAATTCACTTATTACCATTCAAATAATAAAATTCCATAACTTATAACCTGTGACTCTTACAATACACCTACCAGCTAAAGAAAAGAATGGGCTAACTAGCTGACAGTGAGGATGCCTGTCGTTGCTCCTCCATCACTGTGCGTGTGTCTCCTGTGCCACACTGGGAAGCACAGAAGACTCAGCAGTCCAGCTGCTGTTGGATTGCCTTCTAAAGCTTTTTGTGTAGCTGATGTTTTTATACCCACCAGCTTGGAGCTGTATGTATACCCACCAAATGGGCTATACCGTTTCTGTGAGTTAACAGATTCTGAGGAAAATGCCCAACAAAAGAGAGCAATTTGCGGGTGATTATGGCTGCACAATTGCCCTTCAGCAGTTTCTCTTCACCTGCCCTGCCTACCTGGTGCTCTGGCTTTGTCTCCCAGCGCACATCAGGCCTTGGTGTGATCTGGGTTTGCCAAAATCTAAGCAGGAGTTGAGTGAATGGGTCATATAGCAGGCCTTGTTTTTGTAGTTACCTTCACAGATAACATAGTTCTTTGTGCCTGTCCGAAAGTCTCTAAGAGACTACAAATGACTGCTTTAGCAGATAAAAATCTGCTTCACGTATGAGTTGGATAAAGTTCACATTGCTTGCTTAACTGTTGCTCATAGAAGAGATGTGGAGGGAAGCAGACACTGGAAAAGTCTCTGAGACTTTTCAGCCATGTATGGACAATTCATTACTCTTGTGGACAGGGAGAGCATAGTCATTTTTCCTGCTTACATGATTCTATTTAATTTCAGTATCAGCTGCCAAAAGCTCTCTTCTTACTCTGTTGAAATATTTCAATAGAAAGGTTTTCTGTTTAACACAAGCAATGACATACTGCCTTTGGAAAATGTTTACCTGTAGCAAAGGGGATGTTTTGAGGGAGATCAAGATAAATAAAGGTGACGGAAATTTTTGGATAGCTGGAAGCACAGTATACCCAGAATATGACTGGAGACAGGTATCACAGTGTCGTTAAGCAGATCAATATACTGCATGTTTTCTAAATGCAAGTCAGGTTCAGGAGAGCTAAAGACCTTTACCCAATTATCCATAAGTGAAATCACACCGAGAGTTTTGATTTATACCAGGCTGTTGTCCTCATCGCCCTGTGTGAGGGAGGCCTCAGTGCTTTCTCTAACTTTCTGTGCCAAAGTGTAGCTTTTGTCAGTATCTGTCATAGAATCATAGACTGGGTTGGAAGGGATCTTAAAGCTCATCCACTTCTAACCCCCCTGCCATGGGCAGGGGCACCTTCCACTACACCTCATTGCTCTAAGCCCCATCCAACTAGACCTTGAACAATGGCAGGGATGGGGCAGCCACAACTTCTTTGGGTATCCTGTGCCAGCATCTCACCACCCTCACAGTGAGGAACTTCTTCCTGATATCTAATCTAAATCTACCCTCTTCCAGTTGAAAGCTATTCCCCCTTTTCCAGGTTGACTTGATGTTTGTTGTCTTTCTTTATTTAAAATCTAGTACTCCAGGCAAGAAAGCCTCCTCTAAGTAATACAATTCAACCACACAAGTTCTGTTGTGCAAGTACACTCAGCACTTTGTGCAGTTCCAGCTACTCTTTGGCTCTCCTACTTAGTGCTAATGTGATTAAATGCAATTTCTTGGGAAAGCAATAGGTTGCCTTCATGGAACCACGGCTGCTTATTTTTCTGTTATGAATAGCTGCTTCAGATATTTGCTATTGGCTAGGTTTTTAAATAAGTAACTGCTGATCCTCATTCTTTTTCAGCTTTCAAATACATGCAGAGGTTGTGTAATATGCATTGAGTGTTAGATATCTGTTATTTGTATGTATATGAGGGGACTTTATACACACCATGCACATATTACTTTATTAGAAATAAGTTTACCGTTGTAAGCTACAGGACGCTGGACTTGCTATTTCTGTATCAGTCTCCTCCTTTATGTTTCCAACTGACGTTCTTTATTTACTTTCTTCTATCACAATTCTTTTGTCCTATGCGACTTTCCTCAGATGAATTCAGGCCTGTATAGACGAATGTAGCGAAGGAAAAAAATCTGTTGTTAATACACAGATACTGTTATAATTTAAGAACTCAAAACTGATGGATTCCAATGAGTCTTAATTCCAGTATTTTTGCATATTAACTGCTCTAAATTGTCCTCTTTTAGATTTCCTGTGGAAGTCCAAAGAGCAGACTTAAAGCAAGAACTTCTGAGAGATTTCATCCTTGAAAAATTGTTAATGACTTTTTAAAAATCCTATTTATTAAAACTTAGGTTAATCATCAAGACCACAGAACAAACAAGTGCCTCTGTATTTGAAGACATTATACAGGTGATTGTTTTGAGAAAAACTAGAGAATTCTAAGATATCTAGAGGAGACTTTCAAAATACATTCTGTAATATATTCATTTCCTCAAGGGTTGGAAATGAGTGGAAGGCTCTTTACATGGCAAATGCTGTCAGTGCATACCTTAGTGTTTTACAGTTGAGGTGGTGAAAATGAGATTTATCACTATGCAGAACTCACTGGGTTTGTGTTAAACTGTAACTACAGACTTTATCTGCTGGGGTTTCACTTTCAGTTATTACTTTGGATTCTATCTAGGGGTTTTTCGCTGTGAATCAATCTTTAACAAAATCACAGCTGATGTGTTCATTCCTGCAAGCTGGTTAGTGCCTTCATTTCTCATCAAAGTCATTGTAAAATGAATGAATGCAACAGATTAAGAAATTGAGTCTTAAATTATTCATTCATTATTCACAGGACTGGGAATCTCTGATGGAGCTAGGAGGATTCATAGGGGAAAAAAGGATGCTGTGGGAATTACTGGTTTTTTTGGACATCATATTGAAGTGGCAAGGTCAGACCGCAAACAAACCAAGCAAGCTCAAGAACTGTAAGAAAACACTGTGGCAGAATATGTGGTTGAAATGATATTTTAGATAAACAGAATTTAGCACATATATATAAAATGTGGCAATATATTTTAGTTATAATTTGCAAAGTTTAGGGAATTCCTTCCAGTAGCTGAAACCAAACAAATTAATTGCAAGGTAGTTGAAAATTGCATTATTACAGCTACAAGATTAGTCTGTGGCTCGGTCGCTTGTGGCAGCTGCAAAACACAGCCAACAAAATATTTATTTATGGACAGCTCACAGAATTGAATTTTTCAGTGAGAATAATCATAGAAAGGCAGATGGGAGTACAGAAGGTTAAATCAGAAAACATTCTGCGGATGAAGAGACTGAGGACAAAAATAAACTGAATGTATTAGTCACTTTGAAAGGGATGTTTTAATTATAGAGATCCATGATTGGAGCAGGTACATAACATTAGATTAATCTAATAAAATTTGGTGTCTACTTGATGAAATTCTTTCTTCTTCTGTTTTGCAACCCTTTGAATCTCAGGTGGAAGAAGAAAGATTTTGTTGTCATCTCACCCTAAGGTCTGCAAATCTTAGAGGCATTTCAAGTTACTTATAATAAGAACTTGTCTGGGTGGATCTTTGTGTCCAGGTGCGATTCCATAGGGCTCCACAACCGTGCAGGCAGTGATCCAGCCTTCAGGGTCAGCAGTTTAAAAACTAAGACATTTTTCAGTAGTCTGAGCATATGAATCACCCTATTCTGCAAGGTTACCTTCTGATGGAGGGATAAAATGTTTGGATCCTTCGTACAGAAAATTCCTTTTTTGTATTATCTGGATGTGTCTTGTGGCATAGACATTTGAGATGCAAAAGATTCTGGTTTTGACAAGCTATTTATGAACCTTTTGTTCTCTAATTGTTATTACCTTTTTCCCCTGGTCCACAATGTAATAACAGACACACTTATTTCTTTGGCTACTCCAGGTCCCAGCCCTCTCTGCCCACCAAACCCCATAACAGCCCATAGCAACTTGTATAATGCAATCATAGCCATTTGAGAATTTTGTGAATCCTTGCAAGGTCCTTGCTTGCTCAGTCCTTTGTCTGATCAGCTTCACAAGCAGGTGATGCTTATGCACTTGCAGCTAAGCGCTTGCTCCTCCATAGTGGAGGAGTAAATCCATAGTTAGATTTCTTCTCTGGCTTTTGATGTATGTTAGAATGCAGGCCTTTATAATGTAGGAGCCTTCAGAGGTGATATTTACAGAGAACTGCCTTGGAACACAACGCAAGCAGACATCTCTCTCTAAATAGCTTCACAGATAAAAACCTGTGCAATGATACTCCTTTCCCAGCTGGCAAATTAATGTCACTTGTTAATCCTGGTTACAACTTGTTTAATTGAGTCTCATATCACTGATTAATGCTAAATGGGAATGAACCATTTCTGGCAGCTTAGCAGTACGCTTAATACTGTGTAAATGACTCACTGCATTTGTTTCATTTCTTGCGGCTCCTGCTAGGACAGGTAAGAGTCTCTGACAACCCAGCTGTAAGAGCACATGCTCTTGAGCTACTCATCAGCTCCAGCAACCAACATGCTCTGGCAGATACACAGGTCACAGAGAGGCAGCTGGCTACACCAGCTCCTCCAGGCCTGTGAAAATACCTAAGCAGCCTTCGATCTCTCCTAGCAGTCAGAACCTTTTCAATTCCATTTCAGCTGGCATTGTTCCTTGACGAGCAATACTCATCTTGACTATTGTTGTTAACTTAATTTCATTTTGTTAGCATTCATATACGTTTCTGCACAAGATATCACACTAGTGGCAAGGAATTTTGGGTATCTGTTCATAGGCTTCTCCTGACAGTAGGAATACTTTCCTTAGGTTTTCATTCGGCATTTAATAATTTTCCCCTTAAATTCTGAGTTTCTCGAAATGGGCTGAAATCTAAAAATATTTCTGGCAGAAGCAGTTACACCAGACATCTTAATTATTGTGTTTCCAAGGGAATGACAGCCTGTGTAAGGGAAGCTGACATGTCTCCCTGCAGCTCTGTGCTTTTTATATTGGAACTTGAGGCTATTATAAACTACCTAGGAGTGAGACAGGTATGAACGCATTACATCAGATTTACCCCAGTTGCCGCAGTATGTAGTAAGCGGGCTAACCCTTTCAATTCTCACTTTATTTCTCTGCTATTGAACTTAGTGATGGTCATAGATATCTCAAATAGATGTTGAGACATGATAAAAGCAGCTCTACTGTTTGGTAGTCTGCAGCTTAATCACCTCCAGTGATCACAGGGAAGGCAGAGCTCAGAAGCAGGCCAGAGGGAGAAGCAGTGGTGATGGAGGGGCTGTTAAGCAGAAAGCACCTGGTTTTTCTTGATAAGCTCTGTTTGATTTTGAGGCACTGCTTGTTATACATGCTGCCAAATTCTCTTGTCTGTCAGGGCATGGGAGCTCTGCACCTGCTGCCTCCTGGTTAAAGGGAAGAGGAGGAGGCGTTCCCCATATCCCACACTGTTCAGATAATGGGACAAATGAGTAAAGGCCCAAGGAGATTTAAAAATAGACCTTGGTGATCAGGTATTGTCATGTTGCATTATGCTGCCACCTAATTATTCAACCCATTTGTTCAGAAGATGTTGCTTCCACAGGAAATACATGACAGGAAAAGCGAAAGGAGGAATAGTTTATAGTTGAGTATGATGTGATAGGATTGCTCTGCCAATCTTGAATTCCTTCTAAAAAAGAATAACCTCGCTAAAAGGGGCAAGCAGGTCAATGCTAAAATGAGCTTCGTATATTGCCAACAAAAATACAGTGTTTTCTACAGAACTCTGAATATGTGTAGCACCAGAGACAGAAGGGACTATTTGAAAAGATTGCTATATCATATTTTATGTAAAGACTTCTATGCAATTTTGAGCAACAAGAGGTTGTCAACAGCAACTGAAATATCACAATCATAAAACAAATAGCTGCCAAGTCAGTAATTTGTAACTAAGATATATTGATGTCTGATTCTTTCCAAGTGTTACAAACTAACTTATTCACTTGTCACTCAATTCACTGATGTTTTCATTGCCACTGCCTTCCAGGAGGGTCATGAAGCATGTTTGCCTGGTTATGCAACAAGGTATTAAGCTTGTATACTGGCTTCTTGAACAAGTGACCTATTCGGTTTCCTTTAGGCCAACTATTTTAGTGTCCTCTGAATGAATCACTAAGTCATCACTGATGCCCTGATGGGCACACATTTTATTTTAGGAGTGTATCTTGTAGGGATCTGCAGACCAGTATTAGCAGACTTTCAGAGGCACATTTAAGAGGTGAGTAGCATTGACACTTTGCAGGACTGCCAGGAGTGCTGGGCTGAAAATAAGTTCCTATGGCAGGCATGCCCTCGCACCTTTTTGCTTTTTCGGGCACAGAAGGCTTACATATGCCCTCAGGCTGTGGCTCTGTTTCTCTCCCCCAACTCTTCACAAGCAAGCGGATGCTGATAGCAGCACCGAGATGCTAGTCACCATCTCTGAAACCTTGCCTCTGCCAGGAAATCTCAGTAAGTTGTCTTGTAAATGCAACTTCCTTGTGGATGCAGTATCATGAACGTCAGAAAAATGAAACACCAGAATGCTAACAGCTGTTAAGGATAGTCCAGGAGCAAGATCTGTATGAGTTTGCAAGTCCCTTGAATACTTGAGAGACGGATTAGCCAACAATTGAAATACTTCTTTACTGAAAGTGGGCAATTAGACTTAAGGAATAGCACCATTAACATCTGAAAGCACTGAACTTTATCCTCTGAGTTTTAATGAAACTTCAAGCCTGATATTTCCAGTTCAAGAACACTTTAAAACTATTTTTTTTTTTTCGAAGGGAAGTTTTATTAAAGAGAAAATCTTATGTTACTTCTGTTCCCAAGGCATTCGTAATTTCCATCATTGTGTTGTCCATCGTATTTTGCAGCCTCTGAAGTGACAGTCTCTCTGTAAATCCTTCTCTAATGTCACAGAGCTGAAACCCAGGATGCCCTAAAGAAAACCAGGCAGGAAATATGTTTCTAAAAAAAATATTAAGAGCCAGCTATAGTCATTCAATTTCTATACAGACAGACCCCATGAATTACCACTGCAGCTGCAGTTTATAGATAGCATGCAATTTGAGAAAGACTAACAGAACAACTGCTGTCATTTCTGAAAACCCCAGGTTTTCTGAAGCTCAGTTGCAGGAAGTCCACTGCTTCTGAATGGGAACCATGTTAGGAGGACATTGCTAATTGACGTGGCAATAAGTAAGAAAGAAATAATGTTGATTTCATAGAAAAACCCTGTAGTTTTGTCAGGACAGATGTAGTTACTCTTAACAATGGATAGGTTTGTTCTTAAGTGGTGTTATTTCACTCCACCCTGCTAAAACTTACTCCAAATGAATCCGGACTGCAGCCAGCAGGCAGAAGAGGCTTTGGGACTTTGTCATGGCTGTGTCCATTCCGTGTGCACAGGGAGCAGGCTGGCTGCTGGCTTCTCTAGTTTGCAACCAAAGAGCTTCCTTCTCTGACAAAAATTCAGTTCGGAAGAAAAAATAATGAGCTGTCACCCCTTACTCTTTCTGCAGCCCTTTTTGAGCAATGAAGTCCTTGTGATCACTTAAGCATATCATGACCTGTAAAGGGGGAAGGAAGGTTTTGTCTGCCTGTCAGTGACTGCTTCATCCAGTTCTCTTGCAGGCTACTTGCTAATGTAAGGTTTGGGCATCTCTGGGCAACTCGATATGTGCTGAACCAGTGGGTGCACTCAAGCTCCCTTCAGATCTTTGCTGCGATGTGCTATAAACATGCAAAGAGGTGGGTACAGCTCCCAAGGTGCCATCTCATGCCCACAGTTCTCAGCCAAGACTTATTAATAGACTGGTAGAGCTCCCAGGACAAAGCCATGCAGGTTAATTTGAACATACAGCTGTAGGATATTTAAAGGAGTGTGTTGCTCTTTGTCTTCAGAGAAGGTGCTGACAAAGCTGGAGAAGTGGTGAGCAAGATTTTGGAAAGCTTCAAAAAGATTCAGTTATTCAGATCAGTTTGACTGCAGATTGCCTACAGAGAGTGCGCAGACACACAACCTGCTTCTGGCATTGAGGACAGATGTTGAGTAAATATTTAATACTCGTTATATATTTAATATTTGCTACATTTTTGTAGTATCTGACCTTGCAGACTTGTCTGTGACTGTATTGTGCACAGAGAGAGGAGACTGGGGGCAGGAAGAAGGTGACTTGAAAGTCAAAGCCCAGTAGCATGAAAGAATAATTCATTGCAATTTTGTCTAGATAAAGACATAACAAAACTTTATAAGAACTCACATATGTATGAAACCAAATGTCTTTGGGGTGGTGCCAACGTTCATCTTTATTGTTCATTTTCACTAACCTTGATAAAAGCCTATGCGTATAATTATAACCACAAATATACCCCAAGATAAAACTTCTCCATTGAGTGTAATTCTTCATATTTAGTTAAATTGTAGTGAATTTGCTCATGAAGAGACACTTACTGACATAGTGCCAGCAGATGAGAGCTCACAGACTGGGTGCAACAAAGAGTACTTCAAGTTAATGGTTAAGAAAAAAGAATGTATTATGTCTTTGCTCCTGGTTGATTGATATTTTTTCTGCTTTCTCAGTTCAGGGCTCCAGATCTGGTGATCTCATTAGCTCCCTGGACTCATCAGCTCTCTGTATATCCAGTGTGATGGATTAATTGAAGCGTTTTTTTTACCCCTGTTTTGATGTGATCTATTGACTTGGGAGAAATTTGCTGTACTTCGATTTGCAAGCACCACTAGAACACCAGCAAAAACTGTCAGAAGAGAAGAAACATGTCTTAGTTTACCTATGCATTTGTTATTCAGAAGATGAATTGCTGAAAAGGCCTACAGGTTAAGGAATGTGCAAGCTGTGGTTTGCTCAAAACACAGTGGGTGATATATAAGTGCTATTGATTTGATAAGGAATAGTGTAGCTGCACTCCATGTAGAAATCAGCGGACAGGTAGTGCCAATTATAAAGTCGAAGGTTGTAGCTTTCTAACACACAGTGTTAAATCCTGAAGTTTCTGACTGCTATGAGGAAAATGTGTGTCTCTAAGATGTCTGTCTTGTGCTAGAGAGTTTACACTAAGACACTTTAATTTGACACATCTGGCTATCTTTTTCCACTTAGAAGAGATTACTTTGAAAGTCCATCCTAATATTGCTTTGGATACAATTGCCTAAGTTCAACTTAATAGCCTTCATATGCTAAATATATGGGTCCTTACAAGCATGGGAGCATTAGGTAAGGGATAAGAGAAGGTTTCTAGGATCTGCTTGAGTAAGCAGAAGCAGTGGCAGTTTAAGAAGTACATAGGTTTAAAACCAGCGATGCTATTACGTTGATAGTCTTGATGAAGCAGAAGGTATTGTACCAGGGGAGGCTGTACTGTGCTGAACATACAAATTTTGATTCTACCACAGGCTTCTTGGTCAAACCAAGGTCCTTTACCTTCTCTCTGCATTGGCACTTAGGTGTAAACTAGAGGTATCTATCTCTTTTGCTCATTTCAATTGTAGGGCCTTTAAGAAAGAAAATTACTGCCTGTGTAAATATATAAGGAGGTGATTCTGCCCCTCAGTCTACTCTCGTGAGACCCCACTTGCAGCACTGAGTGCAGTTCTGGTGCCCTCAACAGAAGGCTAAGGAACTGTTGGTATAAATCCAGAGGAGGGCCACAAGGATCATCAGGGACTGGAGCACCTCCCGTATGAAGACAGGATGAGAAAGTTGGGGCTGTTCAGCCTGGAGAAGAGAAGGCTGCGTGGAGACCTCACAGCAGCCTTCCGATATCTGAAGGAGGCCTACAGGGATGCTGGAGAGGAACTCTTCATCAGGGACTATAGTGACAGGACAAGGGGGAATAAGTTTAATCCTCAAGCAGGGGCAGTACAGGTTAGATGTAAGCAAGAAATTCCTTGGTGTGGGAATGGTGACGCACTGGAATGGGTTGCCCAAGGATGTGAATACTCGATCCCTGGTGGTGTTCCAGGCCAGGTTGAATGGAGTCTTTGGTGACATGGAATAATGCGAGGGGTCCCTGCTCATGGCAGTGGTGTTGGAACTGGGCGGTCTTAAGATTCTCTCTAGCCCTAACTATTCTGTGTTTCTGTATGTATAACATAGCACAGCTATTCTGTTCTGTTCCATTCCATTCCCTTTGTTCTATTCCATTCCATTTTATTCTGCTCCATTCCATTCCCTGCATGCACAATGAGTTGTACAATGAGGAGACCATCAGTAACTCAAGATGCCAAAGGAATTTCATGATCAAAAGCACTTTCAAAGATACAAATCAGAACAGTTAGAGGTGGAAAGAGTATTTTATGTAGAAATAAAACATGGTTTAGCTTAGACCCTTCAGCTCAGCTGGAAAAAGTCCTCCGTTGCATCCTGACAAAGGCAAGGCAGAGCAGGAGCAGTGCTGTGGTGGTGAGAGAGCAGTGCAGGAAGAACCCAGCCAGAAAGGGCCGGGGAAGACCTGACAAGGGGTGGTGCTCAGT
>JANRGW010052662.1:0-54446 GCA_024733675.1 Psilopsiagon aymara
TGTTGAGGACACCAGAACTGCACACAATACTCCAAGTGAGGTCTCATGGGAGCAGAGTAGAGGGGCAGGATCACCTCCCTCGACCTTGCTGGTACCACTTCTTTTGATGCAGCCCAGGATACGGTTGGCTTTCTGGGCTGAGAGCACACACTGCCGGCTCATGCTCATGTTTTCATTGCCCAACACCCCCAAGTCCTTCTCCACAGTGCTGTTCTGAATCTCTTTGCCCAACCTGTATGCGTGCCTGGGATCGCTCCGGCCCAGGTGTAGGGCCTTGCACTTGTCATGAGTTCTTATAATTAAAAATTTATGTTCGCATACTTGAATTTGGAGGTAGTAAGCCAAATTTGCTTCTGTCACTGTCACATTAATACAACAATTTAATGTATATAATTCCATATATAACATAATTTGCTTTTACGGCAGTGAGCAGGGTTAAATGAAATTTCACCTAGTCTCTTATGTTGGTGTTGCCTTTCTCATATTGAAAAAAAGAAGTTGCTACTACTAATTTGTTATACTATTATTCAGTTAAAGATTAATTACTCCTGTAGTGCATCTTGGTAGTGACTATAGGAAGTCTCTAATATAGTAAGTGTTAATATTAACTTCTTTTATGCTTTACATGAGCTGGAATACAGGAAAAAAATGCAAAAGATACTTTCAATGCCTGTTCTGATCAATAGTGATTTGTAATTTATGCTTTTAACCTAATAAATTTATCTTTCAAAAAAAATGCAAAAGGAAATTTATTCATTGGTTCATTGCAATAGTTGCCTATAATATTTTACATTAAGAAATGCCTCTGTAGTTTAATTTTAAACTGAGTTTAGCAGCATAACTCTTTGAGTAAAATTTTATAAGTTTAAGTTTATGTGAACTTCCCTTGCAAAGCACATCAGAGCTATAAGGGATTTTGTTTTGTTAGTTTTTTACATTGTTGTGCTTTAAATACATACTTTTTATTGTTCTGTAAATTAGGTTCTTTAAATTAAGCATTTTCTTCCTAATACAGAACATATGTAGCTTTCCTTCAGTTTGGCCTCCCAGCCTCAGTTATATGATAAAACGTGACTGGTTGTTCAGCTCTCTGGGCTCTGAGCAGACTAATTTCCGGGTTGGAGACAGGAGGCTGAGCAGTAACTAATGACTGGCATGATTTCAGAATTTAGCTTGAGATTTGCTGCTGGGTTAACAAGAAAGCAGGACCTGTTTGGGAGCTCATGCTTTACTTTTTCTGATGTATACAATGACCTTTTATATTTTGTCAAAGATTATTCTTTTGGTCAGCTTCTTGTCTTTGATTTGTAAACATACAAGATCTCAGCATTTCATTTTGTCTCCTTTGTTATGGACTTGTTGTTTTTTTTTTTTTTTTTCCTTAAAGAAAAACACAGATGTTGAAATTTTGCTGATGAATTTTTCCGAGTAAAATATAATTGGGGAAAAAGAGAAGAGAAACAGATTAAGAAGCCTTATCTTCAGATGTACACATAAGTGGTTTGTTGTTTTTTTTTTTTTTTTTTTCCAGCATGATCACTTCCTTTGGTTTCTCAAGATTCTCTGATCAAATGATTTTTTTATTTCAGCACATGTCCTTGTATTCCTTTAGTTGTTTCTCTGTGGAGGTATGAAGCCATGGAAAACCAATGATGTTTTCCTCCTTTTTAGTCGTGGGTTAAAGGGAGGAAGAGGCAGTGGGAAGAGAGAATCCTGTCACTGATCTAAATTTGCCTTCATCCCATGTAGAAGGAGAAAGAATAGTGCTCATTTGCTCTGTAAGTGACTTATAATGGGACATAAAGGGTTTGGACTGAGTAGAAATGCCAAGTTTGGGAATAATATCCTTTTGAAGAAGAGAGAATATATCAGATAAAGCTATCAAGATTGGGCTGGTGAGAAGAGAGGGAAAATGGAGAAATGCGGTAACTGAACATAGCATGAGAAGCTATGGGGAGTCAGGAGCTTTTGGGTTGTCCTCAGGAAAATTGCTTGTGGTGGATCTTAGCCCAATGTATTTGTTGCACTTGGTATTCCCATATACAAGTGTGTGGATGCTTTCTGTGACTGCATTTTGGAATTTCTAGCTGTTAAAGGGGACAAGAGTCCATCCCTCATGACTGATGTAGTAAATCAGTTGGGGCTAATGCCCCACTACAGGTTCTTATTGGGTTAATAGGGAAGACTGCATAAATGGCAGCCAGGTAATCAGTAGAAACTCCTCTCTGCAAGGCAGCAGTTTCTGTGGCAGTTCTGCAGTGCCTACACAAACTTGGTCTATGCATTTGGGACTCCTAGGAGGAACAGCAATAGACAGTGAAGTGTCTGTGGGGTTGAAGAAAAGGATGTTGCCAGAGAATAGTGAAAAGGGTTTGAGGCGGAGAGTGTAACTGAAGCAGAGGTTCATTTTGTGGGGTAGGAGAGCATACATCTAATGTTGTATTTGAGATCGGTTACCTTCATCTGACCCTTCCTGACAGGAAAATATTCTGTGATGATCTTATACATAAGGACGATAGAGAAAAGGGAAGAGGGGGAGATGAAAAATTAAAAAAAAAGGTGTTCTTTTCAAGCTGGGAAGTAAGTGAAGAATCCAATCAACAGCCCAGAGAAAAGTGTAGGAGGAAGCCAAAAGCTTCATCAGTGAAAGTGTATAGTAACAGGCAAAAGAAGAAAGAACAAAGAAAACAGAGCAAAGCTGTACTGATAAAACTGATTTGCACTTATAACTTGTAAAAATATTTTTGGATAATACATATGAATAAATCTAAGCTTATAGAGGAAACTGACACAAGTTTCTGTAGGACTCAATGCTTCTCAAATATATCCTTACTATAAGGAAAACATCCAGTTCATATTTTGTCTGTAGTGCTGCTGAAGATGCTTATGTGTGCATAAGTGACAGTGATTAGGTGTAAATGAAGCAAAGAGGGAATTAAATTCTTCAGGAAACTACACTTTCCTCTAGAAGGTATTCAAAGGATCTTTTAACTTTGTACTTTTCCGTAGCTGTTGATGGTAGTGTTACCATGAGAAGAAGTAGTGAAAACTTTTTTGGGATGTATTCAGATCTTGTATGTGCATTGGGTCTTACCCCTGTAATCTCATAAGATGCAGAACTTCTTGGCATGCAGGCTGTGGCAGGTTATGTTCAAGAGGTTTCCTGTCTGCCAGCCATGGCATACTGTTACAGAAGAAGTTATAAAAAGACCTGTACTTTTTCTCAAGTTGCTTTTTTTATTTTCGCCATCCCCCATGGACTGTAAACCGTTCAGGTGTTTAGCAGCAAAAATGTGCTTTTGATCAATAAGCTCTTCTCTTTTGTAGGAGTTGTAGGAATATAACTTTTTAATGTTGTTGGGTTTTTCTTTATAGTGGCTACTCTTAGCCTGAACTGAAATAGAGGTTCTTTATGTAGCGTATGTGTGTGTGTGCATAAGTGGGTTCCTGCTCTGAAGAGCTAACTGGACAAAGGAAGTATTATTACTCTAATCCCTGCCCCCCACACAGGCTGTGGTGCATGAGGTTGTTACGTTTTGAAGGCTGGGCAGGGAAGCTTCAACAGACTTAGCAATCAACTGGATAATCCTGGGTTTCAGTCTGAGGTTTTAACCAGGGGAGTCATCCTGCCTGTTTTTCAAGGTTGTGTAAAACTTGAATTTTGCATCTTGTAGGAGTGACTGTAAATGAAAATGTAGGGCATTTTAATAGAAGACAGGAAGAAAGGAACACAATGAGATTAAATAAAAATTACTTACTAAATACCACTTTCAGATATCAACCAGCATTCTTTTCTTGCCTAAGGGCCATGTGCCATGGTGTCTTTTAATTTTTTTTTTTTTTCCCCATGTGCAGTAAGCAGAATTCTTACCTGCTGAACATCAGTTTAAGGTATTTTTGGTCTGCTTTTAGCCATTAGGAAGTAGAGCATGTGATATTGAGATCTTTTGCAAGTTTGTAAAGAAGTCATTCAGGGCCTGTTGAGTTAAGAAAGGAAAATCAATTCACTATAGCATACTCTTAAGTGCATGGTCCAGCTCAGAAGGGGTGTTTGTTACTGCTGGCGTAAACACAAGAGGTACGTCATCAGCTTAAAGTCTAATTAACTAAAGCAAATTAATTTTAATCAATTTAACTAAGAAATTGATAGTGATAGTTTAAGGCTTTAGAAAATGTGGGTATTTCTAAAATCTTCAACTTTCGTAATGCTTTTCTACTTAATTTAGTTTCTAAATTTTTTGTTAAAAAAATGTCAGTTTTTTCCACATATAGTGGAAAGTTGATTATAAGCAAAGTGTCAGAGTGGTGGTGATGTTTTTAAAAAAGCTTCAGTTGATAATAAAGAAAGCATACCTTTGATTGCTCTGGGAAATAGTAAGAAGTAGCAAATGCAAATACCTGCAGCAATAAAAGGTAACATTTTATCTTATGGGTAAGTACTTTACACAGGCAAATAGGTCATATTATCTGTGCTAGAAGAACCTGATAGTTATTTTCATTGTTTGAGACTAAAGGTGTCATCAGATGTTTACCATACATACAGTTAAGTGCATTTCCTGTTCAGTGAACTCTTCCTTCTACAGGTTCAGAGCTGGAGATACTTGTATACATGAGTCTTTGACAGATTACAGTGATTCTGAAGGGCAAATTCAGAAAGCTGCTTTCATGCTCTTAGATATCACTACTAGGATTACAGTGCTCCCACACCACGTTACCTTTTTTTTCCATTCATAATTACCTCCTGTGGTAAGGTTTTCAGACTTACCTTCCCATCTTTCACAAGCTGATAAAGGACTATCTTAAACATTAAAAACTCCTCAAGATGTCTACAGAGTATATTTTTTATTTGTATCTGATTTTTGCAGTTATCTGAAAATTTCTCTTTGTAAAAGATAATAACATTTTGCACTTCTAAAAAAAAGGGTATGGGTAATGCTGAACATGCTCTTGGCAGTAGTGACAAAGTAGCTAGTAGTTTAGCACCTTCTTCCTGTTTTCTTCTTTTCCTTTCTTTGTGTATTTCAGGATGTCATGATTGGTATTCTCTCCCTCTAGCCCATTTTCCTCTTGTTGCATTGTTACAGTAAGTCTTTTACATAAGTATCTAGCAATGGGTTCAAGTCACTTTGTGCTAGAATGCTAATAATATATGGCAGATACTTGCAAGTTACTTGAATAATTCTCGCGGTGAGTGCAGTACATGTTGTCTTTGAATGTGGACGACCAAAACTGGTTTTGCTGTTTTAGAGAGAAATTATACAATCATTTTGGTAAGAGCTAAAGTCCACGTCAGGGATCAAAGTGCCATTGTACTGATTAACTGAATGAAGGCAGTTTTTGGTCCAGAGTTCTGGTGGCCTGTTACTGCAAATGAGAAGAGGGAAAGATGCTTGAGCTCAATATGGGCCTTCACAGAAAGCCAACAATAGCAGGGAATTGTACCTTGTGAAAGGAACATGGTGTGAATGGAGAATCAGTTCTTTCCTTTCCTTTTGTGGAGGAGTCAAACGTTGAAGGAAGCAGATTGATGTGGGTATCCTTAGTTCTGAGTTACTTCTGAATCTCAGAGTTTATCAGTAGGAGCCTCTGCCAACCTCCCAGTTTCAAAGGCCCTGAGAAACTGTCTTGAGGATTACAATTAAAAAAAAAAAAACAGCCCACAACAAAAAAACAACAAAAAAAACCCCAAAACGTAAAATTTGAATAACACTGTTTCTATCCCTAAGCAGTAAGTAACACACAAAAAAAAAGATAAAAATCCTTCAGTAAAGCAGCCTTGATGCTATTTACTGTAGCTGGTTTTGATGCACTTGAAATATTCAGTACTTTTATGTTTTTACAGGCATATGACAGGTAAGTATTAAAGTGTTATAGATGTAGGATTATTGCATATTGTGTTAGAAATAAAAGCAATTTTATGCCTCTGGGTCTACAAAGGGAGATGAAAATACAGATTTGAATAAACTCTTCAAAAGACCTTGGAGTTTTCACTGGAGTAAAATGGGGCTCTCTGGCAACTTGGGAACAGGGAAAGCTTCTTTGCTTCAAATCAGGGTTTAGAAGACGAGCACTGTAGCTATACTGCTCCAAACTGTGAAATGAAATAAAGTAGCAGAGTTGTTTATACTTGGGGCAAACAGATATGTTTTCTTCATATATGTATTTTTTAAATCTGTATTTTAAAATTAGTGTTATCTACCTAGAGGAGGAAAAAATCCAGGTGAGCATAAAATACTGGGGTTTATGTGTCAGGTAGTACTTTGGCTGGGTTACGTTCTGCATCTAGAGATTGTTCAATGAAAAGTAAAACAAGGGTCTCATAATATGGAGTAATGGACCAAATTATTGAGTGGGGAATGTGTTGTAAAGGAGAGTAAAGATGATGTATTGTGAAAATTGTCTCTTTCCTTCCTCAGTGAAAATTTTACTCTTTCAGATGCATTAGAATATTACTTTGATGTTGTTGTTGTTGTTCTGTAATTGTTTGAGTCTACAGTATAGTTACAACTTTTTGCGGTCAAGTAATGGTAGAAGAAATTGGTGATGTCTTTAGGCAGATACTACCTTAGAAATACTGCTTCTTAAATACCTGTGTTTGACCTTTTTTGAAATGCCTTTTTGCAGGCAAGATTTTTCATTATTTAATTGCTACCTCAAATTAGACAACTAATAACCAGTGATATACGGAGTGTTCAAAGCATGAAAAGCCCAAAAGAATAGCAAGGGGAAATGCAGTGGAAATAAAAAGTAAAACAGGAGTTGAAATATTTCTGAAGCAATGAGCTATTGAAAACAGTGGAAGGAAAATAATCAAGAATGAAGCTGAGAATAAAAGCAGCATGGATAAATGGTAAAATTTGCATCAGACAGGGATTGGCAAAAAGCATTTTGAATGAGCCCCATGGAAAATGAAGACATTAGCACTTAACGTCAATTCATAGCCAAGTTTCGACACATTGTCAGTTCTCAGTAGAGGAGCTATGCATACTGTAGCACTATCAGCACATTTGAGAAAGCTGTAAGGTATTGGCTGGAAATCTTGACATGCTGCTAAACTTGCTGAGGGATGTCACAAAGATAAGTTCTTACTGATCTTAAAAAGGGAGAGGTAATAATAATAATCTTTATAAAGGAAATATTACTAGAAGAGTAGTGGTATGGGTCTGCCTGCTCATCTGTGAATCTTCTGCTGCTCTGTGTGCTCCATTAAGTGCACATTGTGACAGCCTTGCTTTTTTTTTTTGAGCATCTTTGTGTGTGTGTTTTTTTTTTTTTTTTTTATTTTAGTATGAAATATATGTAATAAGAAACTATGGACTGTTTAAGTGGCAGCTTACTGGACAAATCACCATTGTGAATACTGTGGCATCTTCAGATTCAAGAAAACATTTCTTGTGGATTGTATTTTGCCTTAACATGCAATCCAGACTTTTCCCATACGTGCACAGCTTTGTATTTTTTGTGACCTTTCAGCTGATTTTCAAGTAATGTGTGGCATACATTATTTTTCCTAAAAAAAAAAAAAAAAAAAAAAAAATTGGGTGATGATAAAAGGTTTTCTCATTCCAGAGGTTAATTAGCATAGTCACCTAGTCTTAATCAGGGTGAACAAAGGATAGGAAATTTTGCAGTCTGGCAACCATGTGTAGTCTCTTCTCTGCCCGATTTCTTTTTCCTCCTGGGAGGCAGGTGTGTAATACCATTTAATGTGAGTACAACATTACAGTAGCTAAGGCTGTCTACCAAAAAAAGCTATGTTACATCTGTCTTATGTTATCCTGATTCTTAGCCTGGAAGAATCGAGTAAGATTAAGTGTCCTGATTTTTATAGGTGGTGAATAACATTTCTCTTAGTAACTGTAGCAGGAGCTCCAGGTGTTTCTTGGAAATCAGACTGTAATATCACTAGCAAGCTTGCAAAATTCCTCCAATTCATTGTGCTTTCAGTAAATGCAACTCACCTAGGAAAAATATGTTCGTAGCTGATGTCCAGATCTTCTCTTCACACCTTAAAACTGCCAGATTAAGCTGCTTCTCATTCAGGAATCTTTCTCATGTCTTTCTCTGTAGCAAGAAGTCTCTGGCTTCAGAGAAAAAATTCCCAGCCATGCCTAAAAAAACCCACTTCTCCTTACTGTCATGATATCCAGCCTTGTAACCTGCTTTTTACTCTCTGCTCTGCACTTTCTTCCTAATTATCCTCTCATGCTGGGGTGAGAAACAGTAGCTTATTTCTAATACCTTCCCTAAACTTTCAGTTCAGGTGTGTATTTCCAGGGTGGGTGTCCATGGATGCAATTCCATGATGCTTCCTCAGGCCCTGGCTGCGTTACTCGAGAATCTGCAGTTTTCTTGTTAGGACTGACAGTAAGTACCTTCGTGTGCAAGTTAAAATTTTGCTCTTCATCTGCTTCAGGACCTTGAGCTGTGTCTCCTTTTTGCATCTAAAACTTAAAACATTGTTTATATGCTAGAGAGGTTTTTTTTCTGATCTCTGCAGACTGTCTGCCTTGTAGCATAAATGATGGGAAAAATATAAGCGAGAATCCTTATTAATTTTTTACTCCATTTCAACTAGTTTACTTGATGGCTCATGCTGTAATCTAACTTTTTGGACATTGTGCTACTAAAAACATCGTGTACCTACCTCACACTTAGCAGTCTGATGGCCAAAAACTTTCATTACTTCTGAATATTTGTAGAATGCAAACTTAATCTGCAATATTTACAGTAAATGGAAAGCTTAAGCAAGGCCTCCCAGCTAAACCAAAAACATCTGAAAAGAATAAAATGTAACAATGGAGGAGACATTTTCCGGTATAGAAATTGTATCATTTGAAACTGTAAGATGTTTTCGTTCCTGAGAATTTTTTTTTAAACCCTGGCTGATTGAAGGTTGCAGATTAGATCACAAAATTAAATCTTAGATGTTAACAATTTAGGATCTAATGTCGCATTCATTAGGTAAAGAATTCCTTTGGTTGACTAGCATTTCCACATGTGGTAAGTTAGGTACATATGTGAAAAGATGTTCACTCTCCAAGTTAGAGTTAAGGCTTATACTGCAAAGTTCTTTACTGTCAAAAATTCAGTTTCAACATGGTTTTCATTCCTCTTGTGGTTTTGTAGAACAGGAAGAATGTTTATTTTCAGCCCTTCAGACCCTTGTATTTGCTTATAGTAAATGCAGAGCTGTGCCACTTTGTTTAGACTTTTTTTAGACTCTGGACATGGTCAAGAGCATTAAGGTTCTCCAAGGCTATCAGGATCTTACCAGAGGAAGAATTTTCACTGCTGTGAAGTGACTGATGTTCCTTCTGTATAACCCTGTGTCTTGCCCATAGAAAAGGCATTTTGATCAGGGCAGAAGAGGCTTTAGTAAGTGATGTCTGTGATTCCTGTCAGTTGCTGGAGCAAACATTCTCACTTAAAAACCAGAATAGGGGAGATGGTTAATGCGGTTTTAACTTTCTGACACACCAGGCTCAAAAAGCCAACATCATGAGCATAATAAAACTACCTTTTTATCTGCTCATGAAATAGATATCCTAGAGACAGCTTGAGTGTGACACTAGGAATAACTGGAGTTCTTTGTTCTTTTCTGTCTAGGGAATCACTTTCTTTTCATTTCTATTAGCATTTCTTAGGTGATGAAAACTTCTATAATTTGATGAGTATATTTGAATAACTTTTCTATTGCTTTATATTGTAAGTACGCATCTTTAGTTAAGCAGAAATCTAGCAAAACTAGGTTTTTTTTGTTTGGTTTTGTGGGGTTTTTATTTTTGTTTTCAGCTTGAGACAGTAGCTTTTAAAGTAGAGTAGTTTTCCTCTGATGTAATTGTATTTCAGTAGGTTTCCTTTTTATCAATATCATTGTATTCCAAAGGTGTAGTTTTATTGCTTCGCAGTATTATGTTTTTACAATTCCCTACTGTCTCTGTTGCCAGTCCTCTGACTGAAGTTACTCTGCTTAACATCTAAATCAGGAACCTCATACAAGGTTCAGAATTGCAATGAACTGAACAAAAAAGCACAGTTGTGATGCATGCTTATTGCTAAAATACAACACCATAACAACTTTTTTTTTTTTTTTTTGAATGCTTTCTTTTGTGTATTTCAGGTTTTGTGGGTCCTTAAAAAAATACAGCTGTGTGATGGTTTTCACTCTGGGTCTCATCACACTGTAAGAAGAAAAAAAATATATAGCAAAATGCATAGGATGGATTAGGAGAGGAAGCAGTGGGGACTACCTATAAAAGAATTAAAAGAAGACTAAACCAGAAAGTTGTAGCAAATCCAGCTTTAGTGAAATGTAGTGGAAAGATTTCTGTTCATTTCAGCTGGGTTAACTAAGGGCTTCCAGGGAAGGGAGAAAAATCGCTTGAATACACTTGAAAAGCATTTGCTTCTCCACTGGTTTCTAGTAACATATGAAAGTACAGTGGCATATAGACACTGGTTAAGCACACTTACAGAGATGCCTTATGAAGGAATGGCTGGAGGGAAAGATACCTTTCACTAGATTGGTTTACGTAGTTAAACCAGACAAACCCTGAGCCTTTCAGATGTGATAAGGGGACACAGATCCCAATTATTCCTCCATTTTTATTCAACTGTTTCATCTTTAATAAAAAAATCTTGCCTTTGTGTATACATTTTAGTATAAAACTATATATCTAAAATAAAAAGCTACAGTAGTGCAAATTCTTACAAGATGCTTTTCTGGTCAAACCGGTAAAGAAATCAACCCATCTCACCAGAAAAGTGTGAAGAAAGGAAAGATAGAGATTTCCTAATAATGAAAGTGGCATTAGAGATTAGTGTTTGTCACTTGAACTTTTTAGGTCTAAGAAAGGGCTTAATTGATACCTCATATTCATAGAATCATTGAATAGTAGGGTTAGAAAGGACCTTAAGATCATCTAGTTCCAATCCCCTGCCTTCGACAGGGACACCTCACACTAAACCATGTCGGTTTTAATGTTTAGAATCTTGTCAAGAAATTTTGAACCATGCTACATTAATGAATTGCTAAATTGAAATTGCTTCGTCGCAGAAGGGGTTCATAGTCAAAAAAACTTAATCAAAAGAAAGAAGCAAACATAGACCTTTATTATTAGCAACAAAGGCAAAGAAAATTTCAAATTACTTCATGATTTGAGTACACTTCGAAGGTTTATCCCTCTCCCCCTTTTTCCCTTCCCCCCTTTCCAGCCCCTCCCATTTTTTTTCCTCTCTTTCTTCCCCACCCCAGTATTGGTCACAGATTTCCGCTAATTTGCATGTGTCTTGTCAGTCTAGTATTGAAAAGAATGTCCTTTGGAAGAGAAATAGGAAGTGTAAATTAAAAATTCTTACACATCATCAGTAGTCTTAAGAAGCATTGAACTGTCCAAGCTTGAGTGTTGTATTCGGAGCGTTAGTTAGGTCGTTTCTCTGGGTGTTTCCAGCAGTTGTAGTTTTGATAGCTATATAATTGTTCCCAAATTTCAATGTATATAAGTATATATTATTATTATATATTTAATTATATATTCAGTTCTTACACAGGAGTCTGAAAGCAAGCATAGTGAACTGATGTACTGTTGACAAGGTTGTGTATGTGTAGCTATATGTTTATACATGCATATATATAAAGATGATATATTTTCAATGTAAGTAGTATCAATATATATGTGCATACTTTTATAGAAATAATTATATATTTTATGTAACTGCTGTCACGTAGAATGATCTAACTCCTTTAAAGCCCATGAACACTATTTTTAAATTGTTTTACTGGGGGTGTATATGCATGTTCTGTGTAAACAAAAGTACCAAGTTAGAGCTGAGAGAGAATGAAAGGAGGTCTTTGAATACTCCTTTGTCTTCTTCTGTAATATTGTACAGGGACTTAATGGTTGAGTGAGAAATATTGTTCAGTATCACTTGAACAGTTCTTCTCATGTAAACTTCAGTTTTGAAATTCAAGAAATGGAAAGATTTGTTTACTTTCCCCTTAAAGGGCATAGTCATTCACTGTAAACCTCTTATTTGTTTTTACTAATAAAAAAGGAGCTTAATGAAACCAAGTGTTGAGCTAGAAGGATGAGTGTGAAGGACACAAAACTCTGTGTGGCTCTGTGGCTTGGGGGCTAGATAGATGCAAGGTATTTAGAATTTTTTTTTTCCCCTATTTTCTTCTCCTGTATTTTTTTGAATGCCGTGATATTTTTCACTATGTCTCTTCTGCTATCAGCTTGCTGACAAATTTTGTGCTCAAGGTCAGAATTTATAAAATGCAGGGGCTCTGAGCAGTTGGCAGATCTAGTCTTTGGAAGTACAGATTTTAAAATATCTTTCCCATTTACTTATAGTGAGGATGAAATATATAGTATGTATGTTTTTCCTTCTTTGCCATGACTTCATTGTCTTTCCCTATGTACAGCCTTCGCCTTTCATAGAGTGCCGTTCACAAGGGTGATAGCATGCTGTAATCATCACTGTCTCTTCTGCTGACAGAAAGATGAGAATCTTCCATCTCTCCAGATTTCCAGGGAGCAGCTGAAGAAAATAGGCTTTTTAGGTTCAGTACTGCACTACGAAGTCTGACAGAGATCCCAGATAATCTATTGGGAGTTCTGTTTAGAATAGAATTTAGATTTAGGACCAGTGTATGCTTTTAAATGTAGATCTGGTTTTGCTACCCAAAAAATGCAGCATTGAACTGCTATGAAAGAATTGAAAAGGGAAAGTGAAAGATGATAGAATGGTTTAGGTTGGATTGGAAGAGACCTTAAGACCATCCAGTTCCAACCCCCCTTCCATGAGCAGGGACAGGTTCCACTAGACCAGGTTTTTCAAAGCCCTGTCCAGTATGGCCTTGAACACTTCCAGGGATGAGGCATCCGTAAAGTCTCTGAGCAGCCTGAATGTCCTGGGTTCAGCAGTAGCAGTCATTTTTCTCCTTCTTAGTAGCTGGTGCAGTGCTTTGTTTCTGACTTTTGGCCCGGGAACAGCACTGATAACACCAGTGTTTTCAGTTGCTGCTCAGTGATACTTACTCTGACCAAGGACTTTCTGAGTCTCATGCTCTGCCAGCAAGGAGGGAAAGCTGGGAGGAAGCAGGGACAGGACACCTGACCCAAACTGACCAAAGAGGTATTCCATACCACAGCACGTCATGCCCAGTATATAAACTGGAGGCAGTTACCTGGAAGGGTGAGATCACTGCTGGGTCAGGCTGGGTATCGGTTGTTGGGTGGTGAGCAGTTGTATTCTCTTCCTTTGTTACTTCCCTTCTTATTGGTGGTAGCAGCAGTGGTTTGTGTTACACCTTAGTTATCAGGCTGTTCTTATGTCAATCCGTGGGAGTTCCATTCTTTCTATCCTCCTCCCCAGGAGGAAGTGGGGGAGTGAGCGAGCAACTGTGTGGCTGAATTGCCAGCTGCGTTTAAACCATGACGCTGAGCCACGGTCTTACCACACCCACAGTAAAGAACTTCTTCCTAATATCTAATCTAAATCTACTCTATTTCAGCTTAAAGCCATTTCCCCTTGTCCTGTCCCTGGATATGTTTATAAGAAGTTCCTCTCTAGGTCTCCTATAGGCCCCTTTTAAACATTGGTAGGCTGATATGACGTCTCCCTTGAGCTTTCTCTTCTCTAGTCTGAACAACCCCAGCTCTCTCAGCCTGTCACCATAGGGAGGGTGTTTTATCCCACTGATAATCTTTGTGGTCCTTTGCTTGACTCACTTCAACAGTCTGCCTTATGTTGGGGGCCCCAGAGCTGAACACAGTACTCTAGGTGAGATAAATAGAGAGTAGAAGAAGTTTCTGTTACTTAGATTGAAGCAGTCTTAAAGTAGGGCTCATGTGAAAAGCCAGTTTGGTTGATGAGAAACTTAACATGAGCCAGCAGTGTGCACTTGCAGGCCAGAAAGCCAACTCTATCCTGGGCTGCATCAAAAGAAGCCTGACCATCAGGCCGAAGGAGGTGATCCTCCCCCTCGACTCTGCTCTTGTGAGACCTCACTTGGAATATTGTGGACAGTTCTGGTGTCCTCAACATAAAAAGTACATGGAACTGTTGGAACAAGTCCAAAGGAGGGACATGAGGATGATTTGGAACTGGAGCACCTCCCATATGAAGACAGACTGAGAAAGTTGGCGTTGTTCAGCCTGGAGAAGAGAAGGCTGCGTGGAGACCTCATAGCAGCCTTCCAGTATCTGAAGGGTTGCTGTAGGGATGCTGAGACTAGTCTTTAGCAACTGTAGTGATAGGACAAGTGGTAACTGGTTCAAACTTAAGCAGGGGAAGTTTAGCTTGGATATAAGGACGAAGTTCTTTCCTGTGAGGGTGGTGAGGCGCTGGATTGGATTGCCCAAGGAAGTTGTGAATGCTCCATCACTGGCGGTGTTCATGGCCAGGTTGGACAGAGCCTTGGGTGACATGTTTTAATGTGAGATGTTGCTGCCCATGGCAGGGTTGTTGGAACTAGATGATCTTAAGGTCCTTTCCAACCCTAACTATTCTATGATTCTATGAAAAGCATATTAGACTTTAGAATTAAAGTTTTAATGATTTCAACGGCAAAGTCTGGCATGACAACTGTGCATCAAGGAAAATGTTTAATTTAAACCTATTGTTCAATTTAAAATTAATTAAATACACAGGCTTAAATTTCTTTAAATTGATCTTTAAATTTTCAACCATATCTATCTTAATAAGCATTAGTTATGCAATTGCTTAAAAGTTATGAGTACTCTGCTGAAATGATATGGGAAACAGTAACCCAGGTATTACCAGGGATAGAGCTTGTTGAAGCCCATCCAGAGCACATTGAGCCCAAGGTTGCAAAATACTGGAGTACCAAAAGTAAGCTTGTTTATGCCACCCCAGAGTACTAGCTTGCTATATGACAGCAGTTTTTGAGAGAAGAGATGAATCCTCTGAAATAACTCCTATGTTTTGATTGTTAAAATATACCCAGCTTTATAGCGTCCTGCTGAAAATACTCTACAAGCCAAAGAGGCTAATCTTGAAAGCTTTTTTTTATTTTGCTGAGCGAAGTCCAGAGATCTGAAGAAGATGAAACTGTGCTTCTGCCTCTCCGCAGAAAAGACTTCTAGTAGTTAGAAATTGGCTGGTGTTTTAGTTCATTATCAAATGGAGTATCAGAATAGTCTAGACAGTTATCTGGGGGAGTGTTTCTTGAGAAGTATTTTTTTTTCCTCCACAGAACGTGTGAAAGTTGTTTTTCTTACGCAGATTAACAGTTAACAACAGAGCATTCAACTGTATGTGGTTTTGATAGGGTTTCTGATCCGCTAAGGCTTTTTGCATGGTTTTCATAATTGACATAGGAATTAGTCATGATTTTTTTCCCTTCTTTTTTTTTGTGACTATGGATGCATTCTGAAGGCCTTCCTAAAATGGCTGCTAAAAAGAATACATTTAAAGGGAGAGATTCCATGGCCGCAATCATTCACTTCTACCTAACTTCTGCAGAGACTACATTGTGTGTTGTAGTGCCTAACTTTGTTCTAACTCTGGGTTGTAGCCAGCTTGGGGCTAATACGCAAATACCATCTCCTTTTATATTTTGCTTATTTTTTTTGACCTCTCAAAGTAATACACAGATTGCCAGAAGGTTGAAAAAAACATTATACTGCTTCTCCACCTACTACGAAAGTTTAAGTTACATTTAGTTGCTTTTAAGTTTTGCGGCTGTAGAAAACTGTACATTTGACCTTTAAATTGTCCTGGCTGCTCTTTTGCACTCAGCTGACAAAAATATGTGCCAAAATACCATGGTAAGATCAGAGTGTGGACCTCTTCTTCAAAGCATTCTCCGTGTGGATGTAAAAGGAGAATGTATAAAAGGAGTATAAAAGCCTCATTTTCATTAGTGGGATAGGTTTCTGGAGTGAGTCAAATGACGCTGAACTCTGAAGCAGGAGGTGAGGTTGGGGTGAGGGAGTTTACATCGTGCTTTTTATACTATTCTTCAACACCCTTTAAGGTTTATCACATCTGTAGACCTTGATCTTTAATTTTCCACTTCACTGACATTGCATTCTGTTCCTGAGGTTGAACTGAGTAGCGCAGATTTCCTGAGATAGGGAACTAAGAACCTGTCGATGATGTTATTCAGGTTTTCATATTAAGGTTCAGAGAAGTAGCATATTTTCTTTGCAGGCATATAGTAAGGTATTGATTTCTTAGTTGGGATACGAAGGAATTAAACAAGATAATATCCATTTGTCTGGCTTCCAGGAGTCCAAGTTTTAATGAGTAGTATCTTTTTCTTTTCATCATATGGGCAAATCTTGTCAACGAAATCTGGATGCAGGGTTTTGTGCAGGGTACAGAGTTTCAACAAACATAATGAGAATCCTTCCTGCCATTGGAAATCAAACATCCAGTTGTCAGGTTGTAACAGAAAATCTTTCTGCACTCCCATGTTGGAGCTACACAGCTTTGCTGATACAACAGACTGCACTTTCAATGAGGATTAAAATGGCCTTGGCTTTGCTCTAGGCTTCTGGTGCTTGGTGGACTTAGGTCTTAACCCTTCACTGTATGCTGGACAGGAAAATCTCTGGCTTCCCTTCTGTTAAAGTTTTGAGGTTTAGGGCTTGGGGCTTGGACATGAGTATTATTTGTTGTTCTCTATTCTGAAGGAGCCTAGTTGTGCATCAGAATGCCAGTATGGTGGGAATTCCTCTTAACAAAAAGGACAAACGTAAGAGGAGAAATCAGTAGGCAGCATGATATAGTTACTTCACTGCTTTGAATGCTGTACACGTGTCAGGAAAGTAAAGATGTAAGAAGCTAATTTCAGTGTAGTGGTTGTGAACTGCTGAATCTCACAAAAACTTAATCTTGTGATTTCTTATCTCCATGTACACTTTGAAAAGGGGTAATTCAGCCTGGAATATCTTATAATAACTGATGATTAATATTTTGGTTTATGTCAGCTTGTGTGTTAAGTATTTCCTCAGAGAGGTATTTCATTAGATCCCCACTATCCAAACTCAGATGAGAACTTTATATAGTAGCAGAGCTTGTGGAAGTATAACAAAATAAATACATTTGCAAAAAGCTCCAAACAAACTGAAACTGGAAACCTTGCTGGAGCCAAGATTCAGGCATACTTATTTCCAAGCTTTTATTTTACACTTCAATTTTGTAGCGGGCAGTGAATGATACCGCAGTTCCCCATGGCAGCAGTTTCTTCCAGAAGTTTCGTATGTGTATGGAAATACTTTGCTTCTGAAAACACTAAATTCCATAAATGAAAAAAATGAAAGTATTTCCATGTTTCTTTTTCCACTTTTTGTGTGTGTATATTTTTCAAAACTTTTTGTGCCTTTAAAATACTAGAAGCATTTTCCTCAATGTTCAGATTTATTACACAAATTTGCATTGTGTTTCAGAAATAGTTAATTATTTATTACTTTGTCTTCTTTTGCCATTTGCATAGATGTGTAAAAATGATTTTTTTTATTTAAAAAAAATTGTTTTAAGATCTGCCAATAATACTATACTAATACTTTATCTGCCTAATCCTGACATAATATCAATTATATTAAAATGTGTGTGCATACCCTGGAATGCTGTTTTTGGAAAAAAGCTGCTTTTGCTGTTCTAACAAGAGAAAAATTAGAATGTGCTTAGAAGGAGCATGACAGCAGTGCTGCTGGAAACTGGAATTTTGCTAAAAGCTATGAAGCCCGCATAGATGGCTGCATTGAACATGCTTTTTTTCCTCTTTCACTGAGAACTTCACTTCCTTTTTCATTGCCATGTGTATATTAAGTTTCCTAATCAGTGATGGGAATTGTGTGATGGAAAGTATTGCATTGCAGGAGCTGGTTAGAAATGGTCATGTGGGACTAGTAGAACAGTAGTAAAAACTCAACCAAAAAAATGAAAGCTGTCAGCTGTTTAAAAATGTGCAAGCCTTTGTGATTTATTTGACATAAACCTTTTCTGATTAACTGGCTCTTCTTCACTTTTACATATCAAAATAAATTTCATAAAAGTCATTGTTTCTGACAATGACTAAAGAACCCTGTGGGGTTGTGTCTCAGCTTGAAGTTAGCCACAATTTACTATTCAGGCTTTGTTTTAAGTGAACTTCTTAGTCTAAGTAGCTGTACTGCCCATAGACTCACTTTTTTCCAAGAGAAATTAATAGCTTTGCCAAGTCTCTTTCATTCCCCGAGAGACTGGCTTGGATTTGCAGCTGATGATCTTTTTTCCATAGCTTGTTGGATGTCACCTTTGAAAAAAATGCTTTTTATTTATATGAAGCCTTAATCAGTACAATTCACCTAACTTCTTGTTACCTTTGAAACTTCCCTTATCATGAACCCTCAGGGCTGGCGACTAAGCATTACTGTAGAAAAAACAATTTTCCATGTTAGGATGATTAAAATGTTGAAGGAAAAACAATTTTAGACAATCTTTAATAAAACAAACATATGTACATTTGTAGTGTTTAAATATCTTTTTGCATACTGTGACTTATGATCTGCAGATGTTGGAGTTGAACAAGAATAATAATATTGGCATATGCATATATTTCAGATTTGTGGTCTGAACTCAAGTACAGCTATGAGTATTACCAACCCTTTCATACACAGATGAAAAGTTAATTGAGGAAAGCTCTGTCTCCCATTTTTTTTGGAAGCACAAGGTCTTGGCAACGCTGTCATTTATGCAGAATCAGTGGGAGAATGGAATATGCCTTTCCCTTCCAATCCTGCTGATATTACTCTTAAATCTCATATTGTGGGATTTCTGATTGCAGGAAGATGGAGCACAGTTACAATTTTAATTATCAAAACATTGAGATTTCACATTGCAAAGGGGAAAATTCAGGTATAGTTTCTATTTAAAATCTCATTGGTAATCAAGGAGTCGGCGCTGGAAGAAGCAAAAATGCAAATTTCAGGTTTGTGGAGACCTCTTAATCTTAGTACAAATTGCAGGGAAATTTGCTGCAGCGTCTTATCAGAGGTGTGATACAGACAGTTGCATCTTCAGGTTGTTTCCTATTGGAGCATTTTCTAGCAAGGTGAATTTAACTTCAGATCTTTGCTAATATAGTTTTAATCTCTCCACTCTCAGTGTTGCCTAATGTGGAGTACAGAGTCTTGCACTTTCACCCGCTGTGATAATTGTTCTTTTGGAAAGGAATAAAGTTTCTGGTAACCCTAACAGCAGGTACTACTTTCCAGCATTCAGGTCCCATGTTACGTTGTTTATCTAATAATCATAGAATCATAGAATATTTAGCGTTGGAAAGGACCTTAAGGCCATCTAGATTTATGGAATTGGTTTTAGAGGTCATTAATAATAAAAAGCTATTATACTTGAGCCTGCCGGCTGAACTTACTTGTTTTCTCATCTTTTCATTAATATTTGCTAAATCATACTTCTTATCAAATATTAGGTTTTGTTCGTTAATTGATGAAGGTGGGAAGGCATCTCAGACCTCCTTTACTCCTGATCAGTGTGTTGATTCATACTGGTCAACATGCTTAATCTTTTCAGTATTCTATTTTTAGCAATAGAATTACTGCTATTCTGAATAGCTTAAAGTTAAAAATACTTCGACACATTGCTTCCTTGTTCAGTTATGGCTCTATGGAATTTTGTTTATGTAAGAGACTTCACAATTCTTCCTACTAATCTTTCTAGCACTCACAGACATTAAATACAAGATTTGTGATACTCTGCTGCTCCAGCACTACACAGCTTATTTATTTATTTATCTATTTATCTATTTTACCTTCCTTAAGCTTTTACATAGGCTTTATTTAGGTGTAGAAGAATACCACTGCCCCATGAATAGTACTGTAGGGCTTTACAATATTTATAGTTTATAGAAACAGCATTTCGATATTAATAGGCTTCAGTTAAAATTTCAGTCTGCTTTCCCATGAAAAGAGTCTTCAAGTGTTCATATTCTTCCAGATAACTTGCAGAGGGCATTCTAATATGTATGTAGGTGCCTTTTTGCTCTTTTCTTTTTTCTTTATATCTGACTTTTCTTCTTTTTAATTACCTGAGAAGAGGTAAAATTTTCATGGACAGGAGTAGTTAGTTAACACAGCATGAAACTATGGAGGTGAAGAGTGTGACAGAATTCATATAGAAACTGGATCCTTATATGCATACCGAAATATTTTAGTGTGTTGTCCTGTATGACAAATGGTAGTTGGGATGTTAAACACAATGTTTCAGGCTTTTGAGCTAGTGGGTGTTAGACACCAGGCGAAAACTTAATGTGGCAGACAAATTACCCCATGTCTACTTACAGCAGGCTTTTTACACCTTCATCTGAATCACCTGGTTTTGCCAGAGATACAGGAAGAAAAAACTAAGTAGACAGGTATTGGAGCATATCATACACTAGAACTCATAAATTTCTGTTCTTTGTGGCAGGCTCCCAGTCAAATCTCCTTTTTTAAATTACAGATGGAATTAGAATAGACTTAAACTTTTTAAAAGGAATTAAGTAAAAAGATCCTGAAAACTAGGATAGCTAGGTAGTCCAATTTGTGAACCAAGCTGTGTGGTTTGGATACGTTGGAGGGAAGGAATGCCATCCAGAGGGACCTTGACAAGCTTGTGAGGTGGGTTGATGCCAACCTGATGAAGTTTAACCATGACAGGCGCAAGATCCTAAGATCCTACCCCTGGGTCAGAGCAATCCCAGGCACAGCTACAGGTTGGGCAGAGAAGAGATTGAGAGCAGCCCTGTGGAGAAGGACTTGGGGGTGTTGGTCAATGAGAAAATGAACATGAGCCAGCAGTGTGTGCTCTCAGCCCAGAAAGCCAACCGCATCCTGGGCTGCTTCGAAAGGAGCATGACCAGCAGGTCGAGGGAGGTGATCCTGCCCCTCTACTCTGCTCTCGTAGACCTCACTTGGAGTATTGTGTGCAGTTCTGGTGTCCTCAACATCAAAAGGACATGGAACTGTGGGAACAAGTCCCGAGGAGGGCCATGAGGATGATCGGGGACTGGAGCACCTCCCATAAGAAGATAGGATGAGAAAGTTGGGGCTGTTGAGCCTGGAGAAGAGAAGGCTGTGTGGAGACCTCATAGCAGCCTTCCAATATCTGAAGGGGTGCTATAGGGATGCTGGGGAGGGACTCTTCATTAGGGACTGTAGTGACAGGACAAGGGGTGAGGGGTTAAAACTGAAACAGAGGATGTTTAGATTGGATATAAGGTACAAAACAGACCATAGAATTGCACATGGTAATTTCAGAATCAAATCCATAGCTTCATCTGGAACTAAAATGTATCTTCAGAATTTCACTCTTTAAAACAGTGCTGTGGTTTAAGCCCTGTTGTTCACTTCCTCTCTTTCTCCCCACGACACTCCCAGAGGAGAATCAAAAGAATGTAAATCCCACAGGTTAAGAACAGTCCCGTAACGAAGGTACAATACAGAACTGCAGCTGCCACCACTAATAATATTAAGGGAAATAGCAAGGAGAGAGAATATAAAACTGAAAAGAGGAAAGGAAAATAATACAATAAAAACAAGTGATGCACAATACAAATTGCTCACCACCTGCTGGCCAGTACCCAGCCCAACCCGAGCAGTGATCTGGGCCTTCCACGTAACTCCTCCCAGTTTATATACTGGGCGTGACGTGCTGTGGTGTGGAATACCCCTTTGGCTAGTTTGGGTCAGGTGTCCTGTCTCTGCTTCCTGCTAGCTTCTAGTGCCCGTTCTCACTGGCAGAGCATGCGAGACTGAAAAGTCCTTGATTGGAGTAAGTGTTACTTAGCAACAACTAAAACCATTGGTGTTATCAGTGTTGGTCTCAGACTGAGAACACTGCACCAGCTACTAAGAAGAAGAAAAATGGCTGCTACTGATGAACCCAGGACACACAGATATTTCCTATTTCTATTGAATGAACCAAGTATTGGGAATATATGTTGCAATGGGGATAATATTGGGAATGATATTGCAGTGACCATAAACTAAACCACAAATTTCACTTCCACATGAGAAAGATCTTCTTTATGTTGAAGATGGCAGAGTACTGGAACAGGCTGCCCAGGGGGATCATGGAGTTTCGAGATTCTCAAAACCTGCTTGCATGCATGCCTGTATAACCTGCTCTAGGTGGTCCTGCATTGGCAGGGGGATTGGACTAGATGATCTACAGACGTCCCTTCTAATTCTAGTGATTCTGTGATTCAGAATGGCATCTAGTTTTAGTGTGTTTGCTTCCTGTAAGTAAAAATGCGCTGTGACTAGAGACGTTTATGTAAGCAGCTGTACTTTACTATTAGCCTGGATACACCTGTCTTCATTTTAAGTTGTAAAATCTTACGTTTTCCTCTTAGAATAGAACACCATCTATTACTCAGACTCTTTCTCTTTGTACTTCATTTTGGATAAAACTGAATGGATAAAAGTTTTTAAGATGTCCGTCATCAGGATCTGTAATTTATTTTAAAAAATCAGCTGTCTCTGATTTGGTGTGGGCCTTGGATGTAATTAAACAGAGACTGTTGCAAAGCTGCTTGTCTTCAATATGTTGGATGAAAGATCACTGAACCCTCTATCTAATGAACAGGATTTTGTTTTTGCAATGTACGTACTTTACTAGAAGTTTTTTCTTTGTGGATTTGTGGACACAAGTGAAACTCAAATGTATGACTCTGAAGGTTATTTAGTAATGAAAGTCAAGAAAGTTTAAAATACATAGTCATTAGCAAGTATTTTAAAAATTTCCTTTTATTGTTTGGTATCTTTGCTTTGGATACTTACGTGACTGATACCTGAATGAACCTAATCAGGGATAGGGAGCAGAACAGTTATTTCTATTTGAGCTACATTTTTCTTTAAAAGGTGGGTTTTGGTGTTTTTTTTTTTTTTCAAAACATGTCAAAGCTGTTAATTTTATTCTTCCGGGTGAAAATATCAGATTCTAGAAGGCATCAATTGTGCCATCTGTAGTTTGCTTGTGAGACCAACTGCACACTAAAGAAAGTGTATGGAAGACAGTGCGTGACCCACATAGTATTGGAATCTGTTTTGTGTAGGAAAAAAAGATAGGACAGGATTGTAAGAAGAGCAGCTGTAACCTCTTCTTTCTTGTTATGTCTTCTTTCATGTGACTGAGTCTGAGTTTAAGCTTTGCACATTCTTCTTCCCCCACCTCTGAAAGTTTATGTAATGATATGAAATTTGGCTTAAAACAACTGTTTCTCATTTTTTTCCTAGTGAATTTCTTTTAATTGTTGTTCCCAGTTTATGCAGCGTCATAAAGTCAAAAAATCTTTATACAGGTTGAACCTTAATGTGTTAACTACGGGAATTTGACTTGGAGTATATTTTCATGTAGTTTGTGTGCTATATTCAGTGTACTCAATATAGCTTGAACAGGTTGTTTTATCTCGTGTTATACTTCTGAAGGTAAATGGTGGTTTACCAATTAGTTCTATATGGTTAACGCTATTTCACAGTAAGCATTCCAGCAGGAATGTTGATTCTGTGACAGTCTCTGGCATGGACTTCGATTGGTGTAAACAAATGTATGCCTGCTGTGGTTTGTCATTCTCTCCCATGATTTGCCATGAAATAACGTATGAACAAGTAGACCAGATCCAGTCCTTGTGTGCTTAATTTGATCTGCTCTTTTGATTGTGTGTTTGTTTGTTTGTTTGTGAAATTCTTTCAGTTAATACGGGTTTTACTGAATATATTGTCAGTGCACAGATCAGTTTTGAGTCCAGCTGCCTTTTATTACTTGCATCTATCAGAAAGAAGTAATTGAGATATAAGATAACCTTATGAAAATAATTATCTTCCATGTAAGGTGTGATGCTGTTTCTGTAACCAGTAATAGATTTCTAGGTCCTGTTGGAATTTTCTTAGTCTACTGAATTAAAAATTGATTCCTTCTATAGATACTAGTACACTTTCTTGTATAATACAGTGATCTTTCCTTTTTATCTAGATTACAGAACAGGCCCATGTTTCACGCAAGTTAACAACCAGATGTGTCAGGGCCAGCTGACTGGAATTGTTTGCACAAAAACACTCTGTTGTGCAACCATTGGACGTGCATGGGGTCACCCCTGTGAAATGTGCCCTGCTCAGCCTCAACCATGCCGTCGTGGCTTCATCCCTAATATTCGCACTGGAGCATGTCAAGGTAAGTCTACTGGTCACATTACACATGACTGTTGTGTTGCTTGAAAACCTGCAGTCCACTTAAAATCGCTGTTTTCTATGCATGTGTTTTGTGTCTCACTTCTGATAAAGTTCAGATATGCTTTGCTGCCTCTAGATTTTAGCTAGAGTATGAATAGAAAAAAACCACAAGTGCCTGGATAAAATGAATAGCAGTCAAGGAGCCACAAATACAGAGCATAGAAAGGCTGAAATGTCTGTTGAGTACAGACTTCAAATACTGCAGTAGAGCAGCATTCAGGCAACTGGCTTATGTTGCTCTAACTAATATATATTTCATTCATTCTACTGAAAAAAAAATCACTATTTCTTGCTACTGGAGTGGTTGCTTTGTGGTTGGGAGTTGTTATATAGACTTTTTTTTTTTTTTCCTGTCATTTAGATAAAGCCCATAGTGATCCATCTAGACGCTGTGTTTGGATTATTTGTACAGGAGTAGTAAAATGCATGAAGGAAGGACTCCAGTCTTCTATGTTTGTATTCATAAATGTTTGAGAAATGGTAAAGCCTTTTTGCCTTATCCAGTATCTGTTTCTGTGATGCTAAGAAACTTGATGCTCTTCCTTTTTTTTGTTACTGCAATCCGCCTACCTTGAAAGATAATATCTGTTCTGCTGTAGCTGCTTGGCTAAATTTTAGAACAAACTGCATAAAGAATGCTTTGACAAAGGATACTAGAACTCCCAAGGGAGAATGCACTATTTTTCTGTTACAGGCTGGTGCACATAGTCAGTTTGCATGCTGTGTAGTCTTAAAACCTTCCCAAGAAGCAATAGAAACCAAATAGATATTGCAGTCAGAGCTTACTCCACTCTTCACCCTTGAGAGAATAAGATTCAGAGTCTGAGGTACAACAGTCTGTTGTTACACTGATGAGTGTGCACAGCCCGCCTTGTTTGGGAAAGAGGGCATTTAGCACCAATCCATTTTGTAGTCTTTGCGGTGGCTTACAATTGTGTGTTGACCAGTGTGAAAATTCTGGTGCTGCTTGCCAGTTGTTCCAGTTGGACAAGGGTATCTCCGGTAACAGAATGTTTGTCTTAATGTTGCTATTTGGAATAAATCAGTCAGCCACCCATCCTGTCATGTATTTCAGCCATTGAGCCACACTCATTTCATCCCAAGTGTTTCTAGGTTTCACTGACAGCTCTGCCCTCTTAAGTAGTGCAACATATGGGGCATCCATTTCCTAGGGCAAAATAGAATGGTATGTAGGGTGCAGGCAGCTGGCTGACAGGCAGGTTTCCCAGGTTTCATTTTTTCACCAATCAAATTTGGGATAGGCATATTTGTCACTATATAGCCATACAATACCTGGGAGTGTGTGTGCTGCCACAAAAGTATTCTTTCCCTAAATGAATAAAGCTTGATGTACAATATGAGACCAGGGGCCCCATTACTCTTGAGGTGAGTTGATAAGTTTAGACTCCCCACTTTTTGGTTTTGACCTAAGTGAGTGTAGCAGGAAACATCTTGTATTTGAAACAAAGAAATTTTAAATGAGTGTGGGAGTCACTGTTTTGCCACATCTAATCGGAAGCATTTTGTGTCCCACGGAGTACTGATGCATTTTTTGCCTGGATCTAGCGTATCACAACCTTGCATTCTACAGGAAACAGAGATGTTAGGCTTTGATGCATTAAAGTGGGATAAATGAAATGCATTGCTTGAGGTAGCTGAATCCAAGTCCCAAGTATGGGTGGTGTTAGTGGTAGTCCAGTCATCTACCCCTTCTCTGGGCAGCTTTCACTCAAACACATGGGATCTGAAGCTAGAGGTATACAACGTGCCTGGCTGCCTTCTGTGGTATTGAGGAGAACTGCTGTTTTAGAATTGTTTGCTATCGATAAGTCAATGCCTAAGCCATTAAGGTTTAAAAGCAAGCTCTCAGTTGAAGTTGGAGTGGCAGTACAGGCAGAAAACACATGATCATTCATGTCCACATACCATGCAAATTCCATTACCATTTGCAAGACTATATTACTTTTAAGCCCTCCCTGAGTGGAAGCATCTGTCTGCCCAGCTATGCTAATGGCAATCAGGAAAATCAGAAAATGAGGCCAGGCTACTTCATATTGGCATGCTTCAGGTGCCGGTAATGCTACTCAAAGTGCAACTGGTTGGCCGTATGCTACCAGCAGCAACCCTACACCATGCTCTTCTAGAATAGATCCGTGTGATTTATATTCTTCCAGTTCTCTTCCCCATTCCTCTGGGGGGTAGGGGAGGGAGGGTAGAAAGGAAGAGAGGGAGTAAGCATGCGGCTATGTGATTCTGAGTTACGGGCTGGGCTTAAACCATGACATCTAGCCCATCACTGAGCATAGAATTATTTGCTCTTTCCATTTTAAGAGCTATTGTGGTGAATGCTGAACAGCTGCACCAAAAATCAAAGAAACCTACATGAACCCATACTGACCCAATTGGTAACTAGGGACAAACTTCTCTCCCTCCAGTAAGACAATTAACACTATGTAGTATTCTTGCTGTGCTGGCAGCATGGCCTCAGCAGAGTACAAAAGCCATGTACTGTACAAGTGAACCATATTATTATGCTGTTCTGAGTTGTGAACTCATCCATTACGTTTGTACAGAAAAGAAAGCAGGCTTGGTAGGGAAAGGCCACACAGTTACCCCTGGATCCATTTGTGGAGAATTTTTAGGGTCTTGCTGTCAGGAGTCTGAATGCTCCAGATGATATTATGCGTGCTCAGAAGGAGGTGTTGTTTAAGCACTTTGGTTGGGGTGGTTGAAAGATAACTGCTTGTCCAACCTGCAGGTCTTGAAGCACTCCCTAGGGAGCTGTTATGCTTGGCAAGGGCAGTCCAGGTGGAAGAGCCTAACCAACCTGTTAATCATGTCTGTGCCAGTGGAAATTTAGTTTGTCCAGGGCTTTCCACAGGTGGCTTCCCAATAAAAAAAAAAAGCTTGTGGAGCTGTAGTGCCTCTTTTGGGTCAGGAACAAAAGCAATTTTAACTCAGCAATGTCACTTCATCAGGAAGATGCAACACCACCCACACTGAGAGGTTGGCTACCTACTCCTGGAACATGAGCACATTTGCATAGGGCGATACCCAGGCTTGCCATTAAGACAAGAAGTAAAACAAGAAATCTGGGCTACAATGTCAGTCAAACATCTTACAGGGAATCTATTAGGGCCCAGGCCTATAATGAAATGTGGATCCCCCTTGGTGTCCCACTCAAAAAGTTTAAGTTGACATACCTGGGACACTAGACAGGGTATGGGCACTACCAATTTTATGCCAGTGGGGTGATAACATGCTGAATGGTGTCTACAGCCTCTCTGGTATCTCTATAAAATGGATTAGTGGATGAGCAGTCTGCATCCTTGCCACCCTGGCTGGCTACACAGGCAGCTTGGACGATGGCCCTTAAAACTGCTAGTGGGTTTCTTACACATTTATTCTAGTGACAAACCTGGTCTAAAACTTCCCTCCACAGCCTGGTTCTGATTTCTTTCTAGTTGCTCATCTTACCTGAGGATTTAACCTGAAGTTCCACAGGACCTTGTTTGAGGGTTCCAGCCTCTTTTGAGGGTTTTGGTTGGGTGACATCTTCATTGTGCCCAATGATTTTAGCCTCCTATGTTAGTTGATTTATGAGCTTTCCCCAATTGTTTTGCCCATTTTGCATTGCATGGGTAGTACTAATTAAGATTAATTTGAGGCTTTGTCCCAACCTTTGCCTGAGCAGTCCTTATTTATTGAGGTTCAGGATCAGATACAATGATGAATCTGAAGCTTTTCGTCATTGTTGCATCACCTTGGATCAAAAAACTGTTCAACAGCCAACTGCGCTCATTCATTCGCCAACTCCTGGGCAGAGCGAGCATGCATAAGTGGTTGCTGTCCGCACTCCAGTTTAGGGTCACTTGTTGCCCAGTAGGTGCCTTAGGAGGCTGGACTCCAGCCACAGCACAGCCCTGATACATTTTGTCTGACAGATTTTTTTGTTCTGTTTGTTTTGTGATTTCACAAAGTGTCTATGTACTGTTCTGTCTCTGTGTATCCATATCTTGTGGCTTCCAAAACCCATATCAGACAATACAGCTGGGATTTTGCAGGCATTTTATGTGCAAGCAGATCTCTGTGACAAGAGTTAAGGTCCTTCTTAGCAAACTTGATGAGATGTATTTTTTGACTTTTCCTTCAGTTTTCATTTGCGCAGAGGTATGGCTGACCTGAGACTACAACAGGAGCTAATAACTCAAATTCACTTCTGTGGGACTCCTCACAGCCTTATCTTAGAAAAGCAGCTATTTTATTTTAAATACTTAGACTAGTTTTAAGTGAGAATAAATCCCATAATTTTTCTTCTTTTAAAATATTAGCTTTTCTGTTTTTCTGTGCTTAGACTGCTTTAAGCATCCAAATTACAGTATGGAGAAATACTTGATTGTGCTTTTCTTTATATGACAAGTAGGCCTCTGTCTGCATATAACAGCTTGTGTTTCACTGTTCATCTTGAAGTGAGTAGTATATTTTAGACATTCTTTTCATGACAATGTCATAAACAGAAACAGTGTACTGAAGGCGTGCACATTGGTTGCAATCTCCAAGTAAGTAAAACTCCTCTGTATGAGGAAGATGTTGGACAGATAAAATGAATTCTTAAAACTTTGCTGCCAAATTCATGCTGGCATAGCTTCTGGTTCTTCGCTGAAATTATGTGAGAGATCAGCAGAGCTCTTCAGTACCCATGTCCACAATACTGTGTTTTCTTCTTTCGCCATCTTGTTCTGTGTGGCAAAAATTTTGAAGTTATACAGTTAACATCATAGCTGAATTCTGCTGGGAAGTGTAGAAACAATGTGCTAGTCTACTTTGTTTGATCTGAAGTATAAACAACCATCATTTTTGCAACATTTTTGGCATTTTATTATCATATAGGAAGATCTGATTTTATTTATGTCTTCAGGAGGTAGCATGGATGATAGTAAGGCACAAACAGATGAAGGAAAGTTAGATTTTCCATGTGGAAAAGGATTGATGAAGAATTTCTTTGATCCACAGAATCATTGCCTTTCAACAGTTGAGACAGTTTCTTTTAGGTTCTGAGTACTGGTAATTCCTCCCATCCTAAGTTCTGTGGTGTTTGCAGGTTGATAGCATGTTGTCTACCGTCTTCTGCATTATCAGACCACCCTACTGGAGGAAGGGGCTGGATGTATCACGCGACACTGTAGAGGCAGTTTACCCCTCCAGACTCTGTATTATGGTACACAGCCTGTAGAAATAAGCTGCAGGATTTCTCTACAACTACATATGAAAATTTTAGGAAAAAGTAGTACAGCAGTGTTGGTCACAGAGGGTCAGAAAAACCTCCAACAGTCAGATAAAGTAGAAACTCAGGGAGAGAGCCAAGCTGTATGCTGAAGAGATGAATTTGGACTAAGATTCTTGCTATGGCACTGCAATACTGCAAGGAAATATAATCAAAACTTAAAATTTCCTTGCCAAACTCATCCTGGCAGAGAAAGGTGAATGAAGAGTTTAGTCCAAACAGGAGCACAGAATGGGAGATCTGTGAGTTGTGTATAGATAGAAGCTGCAATAGCAGGTATGATGCACAGAGGTGAACTGTGAAGAGGAAAATAAAAGGGACAAGATAGACCTCTGGGAGGGAGGATGTGCTACAAAAAATTTAAAAAGAGGGGAGTATTAGCAATTCAGAAAACAGTTATTCTCAAAGTGTGAAAACTCCTATCTGAAAGGCCAAATGAGAGTGGAATTAAATGTTTGCGGGTTTTAGAAATGGATACATTGATCTGAGTAATGTTTTTCAATGCTTTTCTTTCTGCTTTTTTTCTTTCATTTCTGCACAGATTTACAGAGACTTTTATTAAATGAACGCCAACCCGCTTGGTATTCAATAAAACTGCAATTATGTCACATATTGATTAGACCAGAATCACTCAGTCCATAGTTTGAATGCTTGGCATATTTTAAGTGAATACTTACATCAGCAGATAGCCTATTTCAGAAGTTGATATGGACATGTCAAAGTCAGTACAACTTGCAAGCCATACTATTGGAATATAGGTTATAATTTCAATATGCGTTGCATATCAAAGAGGATGACAAAATTTGGCTTCTGAGTATGAAGTTTCTCCTACTCTTCACAGAATGTCCGTGTTGCAATCTTAGTGTATCATAAATGGCTCTTTTGCACCTTTTCAAGATTAATTATATTCTCTGAGTAATGTGCATGTGTAGAACATTATGGTTCTGGTGCTATTTCATTTTTGCCATGGACAGCTTCCTAAAACTTAAAGAAGCAAAACCAATCAAAATTAATCCTTTTAATTATTGTGTTATTTTGGTTTACTTTATATGTTTATGGGTTTTTTTTGGGGGGAGTAGTTTTTTTGGTTTTGTTTCTGTTTTTTTCTTGTTTCTTCTCCCTCCTCCCCCCACTTCTATTCAGTCATTTCTTGAACGGGAATTGTGGCTATTCAGTTTGAGAGAAAATTTCTGGGTAATTGTTATTACTAGCATTGAAAATAAAAAGTTTATTCTGCAACATTTGTGTATAGAATCTGGGAGAATTTATTTTTCCTGAGCTTTTTGGTTCTACAGAGTCCACTCATCAGAAAGGGAACCTGGATTTGGCTGTGTTTTCAAAGGTACATGTTTAAAGTTAGCTGTGCAAATCCTGAGGGCATTTTGCAGGGAAAATTCCAAAAGCGAAAAACCTTTTTTCAGTTGCCAGATTTTGTCAAACATATGAACACATGGAAACTTTCGACCTAATCTGTGGCATATTGAACCTCTGTATACAGAAATTTATCTAAAGAATTATTGATCCAATTTTTTGTTTCTGGCCAAAAGTTTATTGTGTTAATGTGATTGGGGTTTAAAAGCATGAGTAAATAGATAATTAGTAATGCTAAAACTCCTCTGTGGCTTAGCCTGACTGTCAAAGATACAACAAAGTAAACAAAATATCCTTCATTTCAAATTTCTTGTATTTTCAGAAAAAAATACTTTTATATCATAAAATGACATTTACGAAGCAATTCATACAATATGCCCTTTTAAGAAAGTACTCTTGTCCTTTCTCAGTTCCAAAACAGTAATGGTATATTACAACAAACTTAGTTTTTCATCAGAAGGTGATACTTGCAAAAAATAAAAAGCATCAAGTTTGTGCTGTTTATATATGTTTTTCTGCTAATGTTGAATATTCTTACTAGCTTTACTTTTTAATACGACTTAAAATAGTTAACGTATAAGCCCTCACAAATTAAGGCTGATGTTAACAAAGAAAAGCAAGGTAGTGCATGTGATTCAAAGATTTGTAGGATCTCACCCTGCTTAGTGATACCATTTGTGCTTTCTTTACTGGACAAGCGCTTGCTTGGGATCAGCTTTTCAAACTTCAGCAGAGCTTGCATTTATTTTTCCTTTTGAAAACACAGAATTGGAATTGAAAGAAATTAATGGAATCAGTAGATCTTAAACATTTATTTACTTTGAAACTTCAGTGATACTTTTTTGTTTCTGGGAAGTACTCATTTCCTGCTGCTACTGCCATTTGCTGTTATTTGACATCTGTGACTTACAGAACTGTGAAAGACATGCAGTGGTTATTTTTAACCACTGATCTGTTGACAACAGTTGGCTTAATTTAAACAAGCATCAATAATTGACACAAGACACAAGCATACTGAATATAATGAATGCAGTTTGAGGCCTGAGGGTCAAAAGCCAAACACTGTATTAGTCTTATTGTGAAGGAACCTACTGAGTGGGCTGGGTGTGAATAAATGGTAGAACCCATTTTCTGTCTAATGTTGCTAAATCATGTTCAACTTCTTAAAATACTTCAGAGATGAAAAGTTTACTTTCCAGAATAAACAGATGGTACCAAGCACTATTTATTTATTAAAAAAAAAAAAAAATGCTTGCAGAAAGTCTATGCTTCTGAGGCCTCAAACCATTTCTAATCTTTTGTACACAGTATTGTGCTAATTAAATCAGCACAGATTCACGACTCACATGCAGACTTCTCCAGCAAATGCACTTAAACCCAAGCCAGTGGTTAAAATAAGTAAAAAAAAGTTTAAACCTGCACCTTCTTCCCAAATTATGAGCAGTTATACTTGCTTAAATGAAAAAATAGGTGGATGGACAAGGTTTTATCTATAGCACAAACGTTAGCAGTCACAAAACCAGAAACTGATAATCCACAAACTCAAGTGGAATTTCAGTGTCTTGTGGGGGCCTTGAGATAATGAACATCCTCCTGAAAAGGAATACTTTTTTCTACTATTAATATGGTTGTCTAACCCCATCTGTATCTTGCTGTTCTCTACCTTGAGTGGCAAAGAGCTGGTTGTGGGAAAAAGTAGACATTAAGAAAATGACAGAAAGTAAATGAACTTGAATGTGAAGAGGGAAGAGATGATTTCTTCTACATGCTAAATAAAGTTTATCAGCGGCTTCATTTAGTACTGCATGCAAGCTAACAGAAAACTTTCCATTTCTGGAAATGGAAAATAGGGTAATGGTTAGTATTATTTGTTTATTTGGCACGAATGAAAAATCTCAGGAAAAAATACCTATCTTAAATAAGTATTTTAATCATAATCAAGGAATGAAATAAAATTGTGGATTTTATTTTAATAGGCAGTGTATTGCTTTAACTCTATAATTGAATTCCATACTTAATTATAATCCAGGAACAGAAAATGGTATTAAATTGGTCTAGGCATGTAGTACATTTTAAGCTTACATGGAATTAAATATAACATGCATGGAGGTTTGGGTGATGTTACTGCTGTTATTGCTGTATCTTACGTTAGTGGCTGAAGCAGAGAAATAAGCTGGAGTTTGCTTTAGTTATTTTTAAGAATAATTTTAGAGCTCTCCGTCTGTCAGCAAAATTCATGATGAAATTTTGTATCTTATCTCAAGTAATCATTCTTTTTTGTCTTCGTAGATGTTGATGAATGCCAGGCTATCCCTGGAGTCTGCCAAGGAGGAAACTGCATTAATACAGTAGGCTCCTACGAGTGCCAGTGTCCTGCTGGTCACAAGCAGAATGAGGCAACTCAAAAGTGTGAAGGCAAGTGAAGTTGTCAAAGAATATACCTAAAAATCAGTTAAGTAAAGTGTTAAAATGGAATGCAACTTAATGAAATAAAAGGTTCTGAATAGCTGCAAAGCCTGTTTCTGCTTTGCTGCTCATATTTTGCATTAGATGTTTTTTTTCTGTGTGACTTATGTGGGTAAAGGCAATGTTTATCCTCTTTCAAAATTTAGCACTATTGATAAAGAATGCATCTCTTAACGGTATGTAACAGCAAGTAAGTTACTAGGATTTTGTTTGTTTTCTCAAAAATATCCAAAACAACAGATGTCGGTATTTTCAGCCTACTGACAAGAGCGTGAAATGCAACTGTGGCAATTTTAGTAATGGGTGTAAGAAATTACTTTTCTGTACACTTGGTGTTGAAGGGCCTGGGTAAGCAAAAAACCAAGAAATGTCCTTCTTTTTTTTAGATAAAAAACCATGTTTGATAGCATAGACCATGTTTAATAAGCATACTTTAATAAACATAGACCATATTTATTCAGTAAACGTGTTGATGCAATTAGAAGCAACAATTCCATATAATTTGATAGAAAAATGATGAGCTTTTGTGGGTTTGATGAAGACTGCACTGATTTGAATGAAAATGCCATGCCTTCAAAAGAAGTTGGAACTTCCAACTTCATCCCAACAAGTAGGTACCTTCACATTCAAGTTGCACAGATAAGAGGACTGTTTGTTCAAGGTTTTGGCTTATGGTTAGGCAGCAATTTAAGTATGTTGCCAAACTGCATTAGACTCAGTATTCAATTACAGTTGGTTTGTGGAGAATTTTAGAAGCTGTCTCAGAGTTTTCCTTAGTTTTGCTTACAATACAGAATTCACAGAAAAATTAAGTAATATAATCAGTTTGGAAATCACACTTTATAAGTGAAAATGTTGTATTTTCACTTGCTTTCATTGCAAATAATAACGAAGAGTAAGTAAAAACAGTATCCAAAGCTATTTTTCTCTGGGCCTGTCCTCCACCTCATGTTTTTTTTTATTTTGTCTTTTTTTTTGTGTTGAATAGTTTCAGTTTCTGCTCAATACACAATAATATTCCTGACAGGAGTTTTTCTAGAGGAAACCTGTCTGTTTCTTGTTGAAACCTTCAAAGAGACAGTTTACAAGAAATAAAACTGTACCTGTAGAAATACAGCTTTTCTTACTATGCTTGAGTAGAAATAGAAGCAGTTTTGTATGTGTCTGTGCATGTTTATCTGCCTAACTGTATACAAAAGCATGCTGATATCTAAGCACAGAGGCTTAGGGCTTTGCAGGGAGTGACGTTCATAAGGAAAGATACATTTGAACCATTTTAAAATGGAACACCGGGAGCCTTGCAGAAATGCTGTTTTCTCCTCTCCCTCTATGTGGAAAGAAGTCCAAATGAAGACTCATCCCTTTCCATTCATTGCTAATAGCAAAAAACCCAGCTGTTCTAGTTGCCTAATGCTTAATCACTGATGGTGTCTGTAATCTGTCCATAGAGGTGCTCATGCTTTAATGCTGTTAACCCTAAAGAGCTACTTGTGAAGGAGACCTGATACCTGCTCTCAGGCAAGGATGCAGTTAAAATACATAAAATAGATGTTTTTATAGAGATCCAGAAAAATGCCAGTAATATTGGGTATGTTATGTTTCTGCCTGGCATCTCCTGCTTTGACACCTAAAAAGAACTTATTTGTGGTATTTTTCCTTCCTTCTTAAAATGGTAATTAAAGAATTCTTTGATTCTACTTCTTTAACCTGTGTAAAGCTCTGCTTTATTTGTAAAAAAAGTTGTTCAGCAGTTCTCCCTGATAGTGTCCACAGGAAAAAGTAAATTTAGTTTTAACACATATTTGCTTAAAAATCTGTGATGCTTATGGGACCATGTATAATAAAAAGTGAAATAGCATCTGGAGTCTGAAATAGTTGCTGTTATTTCATAGTTCAGTAATAAATGGATTTTCATTTCCTGCTTTCTTGGCAGCTTACTGAAGAGCAGGTCACATGTGCTTTCTTTATTTCTTCTAAGCCCTTGCCACTTCTGCCTGTGGCAGAAGTTAGATACTAATTAGTCCTTGATCACAGCTTCTCCAGTAGCTTCCCTCATCATGTACTTCCTCACAGGGAATTATGCAAATAACAACCCGCAAACCCACAGTGCCCAGTTTGTACAATTTTTTTTTCTGGGGGAAAACACAAAACCAATATCAAACCAAATCAAGACCAAAAATAATAAAACTGTTTCTTGTCCATTTCCCCATGTTTCACAGCCAAGGTAGTAATGCCAGAATTGTACCAGTGTATGACCATGATTACATTATTCCGCAAATGGAACAAGAATGGAAACCAAGCCCTAGTCTTAATCAGGCTATTTTTATATATATATGTATACACATATATGTATATGTACACACATATATACACACACATATACACATATACACATATACACAGGATAAAACTATAGCCAGTCCTTTAAACAATTATACTTTCTGTTAGTGGGACTGATCATTTGAGTGAAGTTACATCATTTGTGGTTTTGGATTAGGCCATGGGAAGGAGAGCTTTAATGCAGTTTTTTATTTAAAACATGATATAGAAATAATACAGTATGGAGTATTCTGCTCACTCCTTTCTTTAAGTATGGAAAACTAGATCAAGTATTTGTTACTGGCTACAAAGGACAAAATCCAAGTTGGAGTCAGTAACCAGGCAAGTCTCCAGTGTTCAGAGGCAGAAGTTGGAATCTTACACTAAGTATTCAGACCTTCCATATTTAACAGCAAGGCTTCTACTTAATAAGGAAGGATTTGACATCCCCTGCTATATCCTTTGCCCTCAAACATCCAGATGTGTTTTGTGGGTTAGTATTTTTTATCCTGTGGTTCTTTCTGGAAATAGCAGCTATTGTTAGAATAAGTAGGAATGTTCATGTTGTGCTTTTTGTGCCATAATGGATTTTGCTAGAACTATGCTAAGCAGTAAATACTGCTTTGCTGGGCTTTTTGTTTGCATTATATTCCTGTATTTATTTAAAAAGAACTCAACCAAATGCCAAAAAGTCATGCATTAAGTTTATTGGATTTATTTTGAACATCTGATTACAGTTTACTGTCAGTTACCTTTCAGAAGGTAATGGCAACTCTGCATCAGTGAAGAGGATTTAAGGAATCCGAAGCACTTGTGTGATGTGTTAAATGAATGAAAGAAAACCGAATACTCTTCTCTATTTTGGCATAAAATGAAAATACAATATATTAAGTTTTCATTGTCTTTTTAGGAATGAAATTCTGTTAATTTTTAGGACATTATCTTTCAGAATTAATGGAACTTGCATCTGTTTTGTTTGGAGTTGGATTACATGTAGATAAACTGAAAGGAGAAATAAGCTTTCAGTTGTTACTGGTTTACGTATGAGATTGACTACTACCTGTTAGTTATTCAAAGATCTAATAAATGTGTGCCACTTACTCTTCTCAAATTGAAGATACGTCATGCTCCTTGAGTAAATGTACTTATGACAACATTTAAAATCAAAAGTACTGTGGAAGGTATGATACCCCTGAATGCTCTTCCAAAATCTTTTACCATTGACATCAAAGAACTAGGACTGTATAACAAAGGCTGTTTGGTTTTTTGGGGGTTGTGTTTTTCTTTTCTTTTTGTTTTGAAACATGGCACTAAAATGCGAAGAACCTTTTTAAAGAAGCCATTCTATTTCTGGTTTTCATGCTTTAATGTATAATTTCATTACACTCTGTTACTCAGATTTGATACTACCAGGTATTACTGTGGACTAAAACTATTTTCAGGGAGCCTTTTTTCAGAATTTAGCAGTTGTGAGGGCTTTTACTGGGTCTTTTAATTCAGTTAATCATAAATTCCTGCTTACTGTAGCAATAAAAGTCATGAATTCTGGATGACAAGTAGTCAGGCTGGGATTTTTATTGGCAGAAGCTCACCTATTAATACTCACACCTGCAAAGTTTATGCCACACATTAGTTCTCAGACTGCGACTGCTTTCTCATCTCACATGCAATATTGGAACCACAGCCATTCATGCCACCAGTTTTTTCATCTTTAAAACCGTGTCTCCCCTTACTATCTTTGAACCATTTCCCCTAGGACTATTAATATACGTATTTTTGAGGAGGGCAAGAGAGCCCCACAATCAGCCATCCTAAAAATAGGTCTTACTGAGGTAAAGTATCAGAATTTCCAGTCACAAGTAATGGAGATTTTGTTGAAAGAATTGCACATGCAAGAACAGGGACGGAAAGACAGAGATTTAGCTCAAAAACTAGTGAAACAAAAAAATACATTGACAGTACTGTTCCAGTAAGTAACAAAAATTTTCTTCCACAAAGGTTCTCCATGTTAATTGTTTAAAAAAGAGGCTTTTCTCCCTGCATGGGGATGACTGGAGTCTCCTTTCAACTGTAGTCATTGCCCAGATTTCAGGAACTTATTTGTTCCTTTCCCAGCTCCCTGTCACTCTTGGCCAAGAGTCCCAGACAATGTTAAACTCCTGTGCATGTAGCCAGGTGAGAAGGATGGTCTTTGTCTTGCAGCTTTGCAGAAGTGGCTAACTTCTTTCTTCCTCTGTCTTGCCACTGCTTCAAACTCCACCTGCATGTTACCTTGATGGGCTTTGTGTTATATGACCAATTAGTTTGGAATTTGGTTTCCTTTGGTAGAAAATCAGGTGTTGTAGTTTTGTAATTAGGATTACTTCCTTTGAAGTAGGAGGTACCTGTGCCAAGAGACGTAAAAATGAAGGGAGAACTTCTAGTTTTCAAGTACCTGCTTGTTTTTAGTAGTCAGATTTTTAAAGATTCATTTTTATAGTGTTTATTTGTTCTTATGTATAGTAGCTGCTGTTGTACCTCAGTGTTTAAACCCGGCTGTAACTCATGTAGTTGCGTTCTCACTCCCCCTGCTTTGTCTGTCCTATCCCGTATGTCGTCCGTACCCCTCCCCCACTCCCCCCCCCCCATGGCTCCAGGGGGGATGGTGAGGAGAGTCAAAAGAATGGAACTCCCATGGGTTGAGATAAGAACAATCCAGTAACTGAGGTATAACACAAACAACTACTGCTACCACCAATAATAATAATGATAAGGGAAATAACAAGCTCACCACCTGCTGACCGATACCCAGCCTGACCCAGCAGTGATCTATCCCTTCCGGGTAACTGCCCCCAGTTTATACAGTAGGCATGACGTGCTGTGGTATGGAATACCTCTTTGGTCAGTTTGGGTCAGGTGTCCTGTCTCTGTTTCCTCTTGACTTCCCCTCCTCCCTGGCAGAGCATGAGACTCAGAAAGTCCTTGGTCAGAGTGAACATTACTGAGCAGCAACAGAAAACATCGGTGTTATCAGTGCTGTTCCCGGGCCAGAAGTCAAAAATAGAGAGCTGCACCAGCTATGAAGAAGGAGAAAAAATGAGTGTTAATGCTGAACCTAGGACACTCAGTTACTGAAAACAATAAAAAAGGAAAAAAATAAATACGATTGAACCTACAAAATTTAAGAAGCACTCTGTAAGAGAGGGACTGACTCATAGAATCACAGAATAGTTAGTGTTGGAAAGAATCTAGTAAAGAAGAAAATAGTAAGGTTGATAGATCATCTAGTTCCAACCACCCTGCCGTGGGTCTCACACTAGACCATGTCACCTAAGGCTCTTTGTGCAACCTCTTCCAGTGCCTCACAACCTCACAGTAAAGAACTTCCTGATATCTAACCTGAGCTTCCTCTGTTTAAGTTTAAACCCATTCTCTCTTGTCCTATCACTAGAGTCTCTGATGAAGAGTGCCTCTGCAGCATCCTTGTAAGCTCCCTTCGTATGAACAGCCCCAACTGTCTTCATACCAGAAATGCTCCAGCCCCCTTATCATCCTCATGGCCTCCTCTGTGCTTGCTTCAACAGCTCCATGTCCTTCTTATGTTGAGGACACCAGAACTGCACATAGTACTCCCAAGTGGGGTCTCTTGAGAGCGGAGCAGACAGGCAGGATCACCTCCTTTGATCTGCTGGTCACGCTGTTTTTGATACAGCCCAGGCTTTCTGTGCTGTGAGCTCACACTGAAGCCGGCTCCTGTTAAGTTTCTCATCAACCAACACCCCAAGTCCTTCTCTGCAGGACTGCTCTGAATCTCTCCTCTGCCCAACCTGTAGCTGTGCTTGGGATTGCCCTGACCCAGGTGTAGGACCTTGCATTTGGCTTGGTTGAATTTCATGAGGTTGGCATTGGACCACCTCTCAAGTATGTCATGGTCCCACTGGATGGCATTCCTTCTCTCCAGCTTATCAACCAAACCACACAGCTTGGTGTAATTGGCAAATCTGCTGAATAAAAACTTGAATGAAAGAGATACCTGAAAATTCTATGTTCCTGATGCAGGGATTCTTAAATTGAACTCGCTCGCGTATCACTGGTTGCTACCAGGTTTATGCCGTCTCATTTGTATGTACAGCATTTGCATGTCAGACAGTATTTCCATGGTGATAGACTCTTTTCACCATGCTGCTAATCTCTTTATCACAGTTTGGGTGCCTCTGAACTTTATAATTAGTCTTGGAATTTATTTTTGTAACCACTACAGTAGTGATGATAAAGGGTAGTGTATCCCCTAGGAATCAAAGCTGTGCTTTAAGGGATGGTAAAGAAGGGAGTTTTCTTGCATGAGCATCCAGTGACTGCTATTGGGAAGCTGTCACTTGCCATAAAAGGTAAGTTCTTCCCTTATTTCATCCCGTTTTCATGCCTGTCTTTCTGAGACAATGTTTCAGACTGTGTCTGCATACAGAAGACAGTGTTCATGTAAGAAGACTTACAGGTTGTGAAAGGTATCTGCTGCATGAGAGATCTCAATAAGGCATGCACCAGTTCTGGTCCTGTTTTGATTTGTGCGCATAGTTTCATTTAATTAATTAAATCAGGTGGTAAGTAGTTCACCACATTATTATGGTCTTTAATGAAGTAAATCAATGCAAAATTTCAGAGATTTCCTGTGGAATGAGTGATGTTTTGTTTATACGATGATTTGGAATTGTGGAATCTCTGCAGTGGGTAGTTACGAAGTCTTAAGTGAAAGCGTTATTTCTTAAAAGTGTTTTGACAAAAATTACACTTTGTTTTGTACATCTTTGAGCAGATGTCTGAAATGTGGGGAGTACTTGTCATTTTGTAACTCTTTTAATGTAAAATTCAAATTTCTTCATCCTGTAAATTTTTTAAATAACCTTATAAAACCACAAAATTTTCACTTTCTCTGGTTACATAACATAAAACAAACATCAAAGTCTTCAGGGTGCTTATATGTATGGTCTAGCTAGGAATTCTGAAGACGTGTTACCTGTAAGATAAATTGTCTTTTCTACACTGGTACTCTTAAGTGACATGGTAGTGGGAAAGGGAGTGTTTTATTCATATCTTCACTTTACAAAGAATAGTTTTCGTACTCTTAGTGGTGTCGTGGCAAAACTTGATTTTTCTTTCAGTAAAAGGTGCTTTCTGTAGGTTCATATCTAAAGGGAATTCTTCATATGTGGACCTTCCAACAGTGCAAAGTTACCCTTTTAACATAGTCCCTGTGTGCGCCAGATTTTTTTGACACTGTTAAATTTCTTTGAGTGTGTGGAGAATGTAAGAAAGGGAGGGAGCAAAGTCTTCATCACATAAAAGCCACCTAAGAACTATTTCTCAATTAGTCATTCATCTCAAGAGGATTTCTAGAGTGACAAGTCCAAGGATATGATAGGTCTGTTGAAAAGTACAAGGAATAGTCTGTGGGGTCCCAAGGCTTTCTTGAAAGGAATGTGAAGATCTTCACAGTGTCATCACAAGATAATTTGTGAGATTATGCTCTCTCTGGTGCTTTTCCTGCATTATTTGACACATGCTAGTGTGGGTTCAACAGTCTTTTTTGTTTAGATTTTTGTTTCGCAGTATGAAAGATGATTTCAGTTAATACTGTATTCAGACTTTTGCAAACAAGTCAAGCTGAAGTCTGGTGTCTTTGACTACCTTTTGTGTCAAGCCACACAAAACCTGTGGTATTACATCTCTCCAAGTGGAAAACTGGACTCATCTCAAGATAGTTAGAAGGTTGGCCCACATTTGCCTATGTTTTCTCAGAATGCCTCCCATGTTAAACCTGGGCCACAGTTCACATTCATTGAAACCCACTCAAAAACCTAGTAGAAAGAGGTCACTTAAAAGTAAAACTAGGTTACTAAAACAACTATAAAAATATTCATATGTCTAAAGATTGTCACAGTTTTAGAATGAAGTGGTTAGGTTAAATGGCTCAGTTTTATAGATGGTCATGACCCAGTCTTTATTCTCAGGCTGTTCTTCCCACTTGTAGTTCTTCCATTTTAGCTTGCTTTGCTGTGCTTCAAATCTCTAACAATACAGTCAGACTGCTTCCTCCTGTTGCTTCACATTGCTTCAGCTCATAAGTTTGCTTCCAGTTTATGCTGAGGAAGAACACTGTGCCCTCAGGCTGGTGCCGAATGCCCTAGCAACCCCTTGTTATGTACAGCAGCTCATTCATCAGCTTGATGACATCTCACTTTATATGTATTTACATACAAAATTGTTTCAGTGTTCAGATGACAGTACTGCTTTTAGTTTGTAGAAACATTTGGATGGATTGAAAATATCTGAAAAAAGTAAAACTGCAACATTTGGTTGCATTTAAATAGATTGGCCAAAAATCTTGCTTATAGTCGGAATATTAGAAGGCTAGAAAGCAGTTAGATCTGATAAGAAATATTCCTGTGGTTGCAGTAGCCAAGAGTTGTCATAGTTGGCTGCTGTCCCATCCTCCTTCCTTCAGATCAAGAGCCAGATGAGTATTTTGATGTTGCATTGTAGCTATTGTGTGTTTCCTGGAGGTGACAGTCAGTGTGTGTTACTTTGGGGAAATTCCAGACTGTGCTCACATACTCTGCAACTTGAAGTAAGTGGTACAACCCTTGAATGTATAAGGAAAGCCTCCATTAGATGGCAAACAAAATTATTTGCAGTATTCAAACACTAGCAATTTGTTATTCAGTCTGAGTTTAATAATAGCTTCATATCAGAAAAGGTCTTTCCCTCTTTTTCATACACTATATAAAAGTGCTCTTCTAATTATTTCCTGTCTTTTCCTTTTTGCATAGATATTGATGAATGCAGCATGATCCCAGGAATCTGTGAAGGTGGTGTATGCTCTAATACCATGGGAAGTTATTTCTGCATTTGCACACGAGGTTATGTTACATCTGTGGATAGCTCCCGCTGTATTGGTAGGTCTTTCAACCTGAAGGCTTCTGATGCTCTCAGAGTTATTAAGGCAACTTATAAACAGCAGAAGAACTTCTATCCCAATCATCTAGCACTGCTCCCTATGCTAAGCTGTGCTAACTCACTATTAACTCTGATCCAGCTACTTAAAATTCATAACATCCTCTTATGATGATGATTGCCCCTGCAACCATCTTTATGTGGATTGTAGATCCCTCTGTGTCATCCATATTGTAGCTTGAGAGCTGCCTGAGATCTGGATCTTCTTAGGAAAAAAGCAACTAATAGCTCTCTGTTGTCTAAGCAAACAGAAGAAATATTTATTATATTTGTTTCTCTAACCTGAATCTGATGAAACCAAAAGCTAAGCTCACTTTAGTCCTAAAAGAGCAAACGTTTATTCTTAAGTGGTATGTCAATTTCCATCTCACATAGGTTAATTTAACCTTTAGAGACAAATATAAGGCACATACATAAGTTCAGGAGGCAGTAAGTGAGATATGCTGAGATGCCCGTAATTTGTCTGGAACAGATAATAAACCAAACTGAATATTTGGTTTCAGTAGATGCAGTTTTTAGAAGAAAATTTATTTAAAATCTGTTTCTATATTATAAAAAATATATGTGTGCTTATTTTCACATGTTGTAATTTCTTTTATAAAGCTGCACATGTCAAATATATAGCATAAACCATTCAAATGAATTAGCCATAGTACTGCATACCATGTGTAAAAAACATTAGCAATTGCTAATAACGGTACCTTTTTTAGATCTCATGTGGTTCTTATTACTTCAGACATGTCAAAGCACTTTGTTTTCATGTTGGGAAAGGGATGGGAATTCTGAAAGGATTTTTGAATTACAGATGAATGATGTAAGCCAGTAGCAACACAAGACCTACAAATAATTTCACATGGATAGTTTTTTACACAACGTAGCCAGCTTTTGTTACCCAGGGTCATCTGAGGAGTGCCAAACATCAGGTATATTGTGGCTGGCTTCAGAAATCCTGAGAACATATGATTTCCAATATGATCAAAATGTCTGTGGATTTTAGTATGGTTTACAATGTAGTAGCCAAAGTCAGTTCCCAAAACCAACTGCACACAAATCACATGCCTTAGTACACTAAAGCAGGCCCTTATATCACAGGTTCTCCTTCCCTTAAATGAAAATGTGTCCAAAAGGTTCTTGTGCTTCTAAATATTTGTAGTATTGGACTATAATTTGCATATTTTGTATACTTTGTATAATTTCTCTTTAGGAGAAAAGTGAAGAATGTAATCCTTATTAATACAAATTATTTTATTCTTCCCAGTTTAAGGTAATATGTGCTTTTAACCAAAATACCAGGATGTGCTCAGTTATTGTAATTACTAACATGTCTTTTAAAATTCATTGAGTTTTTCTCCTAGTCAGCATTCAGGAGTGGTTTTCTTTTTAAATTAATTTCCAGATCAGAGAGCAAGTACATGTTTCTCCAGCATAGTGAACGGCCGCTGTGCACAGGAGCTTCCTGGTAGGTTCACCAAAAGGCAGTGCTGCTGCGAGTCTGGCCAATGCTGGGCCATTGGATCTGTTCCAGACATGTGTCCTGTCAGAGGGTCTGGTGAGTGACTTGTTGGTTAGTTTTGTCACTGTCCATTCTATTTCAGATTGAGGTTACTGAGATATTATATACTAAAATGTAGGGTAAATGGAAAAAGAAGGTCATTAATTACATTATTATTCATACCTGTGGTTTTGATACTGATGTTGCCATCTGTGAGCCATTTTTGGGAGGTTCATGATTGTTTGGGACTAGTTTCTTTAACATTCTTTTGTTGACTTTGGCAATAATTCTTAGGAAATGGGAAAGATTTTGTGGTCAAGCTCAAAGAGGAAACAACTCTGAGGTCCAAAGTTTATTTTGATTTAAAGGTGCAGCTACTCTCTTGTTCCATTAAATTTTAGGCTACATTGAACCAGGAATGTGTCAGTATTTCGTTTATTCTTTCAACTCTGCTCACAAAACAGTATTCTACATCCCTAGTGAAATGTATTTTCAGTTTATCATTATCAAGATCTCTGAGTGACCCTGAGTGACCAGGGAGTTACAGTGCAGCTGGCAGCACATCAACACAAAGGTTCCAACAAATAGCTGTAAATTATAATGCTACCTTTTATTATTTTAGTGTCCTTCCTTAAAGAACACCTGTCACAGTCATGGGATCTGCCTGAGATAAGGAGTAGGAGAAGGAACGCATAGTGCCAAAGACATGAGGAGCTGGTGTTCCATTTATTGTAGCATACAAAGATCTGTACCTTCCTTGTAAGCTGACTCTAAAGGGTTCATTTACTTTATGATTCTCTATGCATTCCTATTTAATAGATGAACACCGTAGACTTTGTGTGGATGGTGCTTCTGCTGGAGGTCGCTCTAGAGGTGGTGGGACAGGAAGAAACGGGTTCCTTCCTGGTGGAAATGGCCATGGCTATGGCCCAGGAGGAGCAGGATTCATTCCCATCCCAGGAAGCAATGGTTTCTCCCCAGGTGTAGGTGGCGCAGGGGTAGGAACAGGTGGCCAAAGCCCCAATGGAAATGGACCAGTAATTACAGGGCTAAGTAAGTTCTTGCATTGTTGTGACTTGTTTCTTGCCTTATTTTTATTCCTTCAATATTTTTGTATTTTTCTGCTTAGTTTTTCGTCTGGAAATGATGTGGTGTTCTTAGCACATAAAAATGTCTTTGTATTCAAGCACATTTAAGAGACCTTAGTTAATAGATTAGGAGGTTTAGGAGCCCTTTTTTTAGAAGAGTTCCGATGTATTGTTTTTTCCTTCAGTTATAGAGTCCTTGAGCCTGTGGTGTTCCTGCTAATCTCTTCTGGCCAGTACTAATGAAAATCCATATTTTTAAGTGTTTTCAAAAAACACCAGGGTTTAAAATAAATTTCTCTTTCTTTGTTCTTCCAAATGTAAAATTTACCTATTCTGCAGGAATACTGCCTTGTCTGAGAGCCCAAGAGGAATAATATTCAGAGGGAAGTCTCATATATGTAGAGCTGCTTATAACACGTGTAAACACATCTCTAGGATGGAGTATTATTAAGACAGGCATGCCAAAAATAGTAAACATATAGGAACAGACTGCTTCAACTTTTGCCCAGATTGTGGTTTATTCATGAGGCCACTGACAATCTCATGAGGCTACACACATAAATGGTAATTCAAAATTAAGACTGTTCATCTAATAATTTTTTTTTGGTTCTGAGAGTACTTGATTTTGTCATGTCAAAAGATCATGCTTGAAAAAAATACTCTATCTGATGGTATATTTATGCACCCGATAACACTTTCTGAAGCCTATATAACTTATACTCCTATTTTAAAATATTCATACTTTCATATATTAATATTTTCATATATCAGTATCTCATGTTCTGTTTCTTTTATCAGCAATACTCAATCAGACAATAGATAACTGTAAGCACCATCTTAACCTTTGCTTAAATGGCCGTTGTATACCAACCCTTTCTAGTTACCGGTGTGAGTGCAATATGGGATATAAGCAGGATGCAAATGGGGATTGTATTGGTAAGTGCACATTTCTAAAATCCTTTATTTGCTTTTAAAATGCTAACACTGTGCTTTAAATCTGCTTAAAAAAAACCCAAGCATACTCTTTTTTTCACCACTTACATCTTAATTTTAATGATATTGCTCTTGTGAAAAAGAGTGCAAAGACCATGATAATACATACACTAAAATAATTTAAAATATTCATGAGAGTTAATCTCTTTCCATCTTTAATCACAAATGTTGGGTTTGAGTATTCTTGTACTTGATGGGTATTGTACATTTTTGCCTTTACATTCAGTAAAATAAGTTCTGTGCCATGTTTGCTTTTGTTATGCGTACATAGCTCCTTTTTTGCTGCAGGAGCTCATGTTAAGCTATGTTCCAGACAAAGGGCAGAATTTATGTTTTACCTACATAATGATGAATGGCAGTTTGAAAGACACCAAGTGTTTTTTAAAATGCATTAATGGAATTTTTGCATTTAAAATGAAAATTTTATTTGCATCTAATATGAAAATATTGAGTGCTAAATTTTCATAACAGCTGAATTTGGGATTTTGTTCTTTTGTTCAGTACTGTGGACTTAACTCTTGTAGTGTCAAAGGCTCATCACGTATTTTGGAGAAAGTACAAAATTTGGGAGGTCTTGTGGTGTAGTAGTGTGAAGAAGAATCCTGCAAGCAGAATAGAGCTTAGTAAATATATAGGATCATAAATAGAAAGGTGTGGTTATATTTCTGATTAAAAAAAATTGCTTGGTGATTCTTTGTAAAGAGATTTGAGTACTTTGAATGAAAAATATCTCAAAATAGCTTACATGAGTTAGCGATGGCTTTTTCTCACAAAAACAATGCTTTCAGAATCAATTTCTAGTGTGCTTGTGGATTAGAGGGAAATACAGAAACAAATGCAGAAAATTGCAACTACACGAATCCTTAAAAAAATATTCTAATCCAAGACTACACAGTTTATGATATGCAAGTGATAATAGTACAGGCAGATTTCAACATATATATAGTAGTGAGTATCAACCAGAAAATGGGCAGGGAACACTTCATCTCTGAGTTGTAAATTCTTCCATCTCCCACTGAACTGCAAACTGTATAATGACCTACCTAGCCTGGCAACCTGCCTTCTGGAGAAGTGAAATGTGACAGCTGTTGAATAGCACTTTAACTTTGATGCCCCTGTTTCTTACCATGTTTAACTGCTCTGTTTTCCTTTCTCAGATTTGCCCAATGTACTGCATCTGACAGTTTGCAAGTCCCCTTAGCTCGGCCAGTCCTTTGCACCAGAGAGGTCACTTACAGTTATAATGTTCCTGACAACTGTACGAATGCACCCTCTTAAAAAATCTGTTGATGGAGAATCCATAACTTCCCTAAGCAGTTGCAGTGCTCTATAGATAAACTTCCAGAAAGTTTTCAGAACATCTAATCTAAATTAAACATTATTTTGCAAAACCAAAAATCAGCTCATTTTTTCTTGTCTTATCCACAGTATTTAAGGAAAGCAGTTCAGTACCTTTCCTTTTGAACTTTTTGTACTTGAAGACTGTTACTTCCTCAGAATTGTTCTATATGATTCAGTGAGACCAACTTTTTCAGCTTTTTTTTTGTTTGAGTCACAGTTTTCTGTACCTCTGATTTCTGGCTGGGAAATTCAAAAGGCTTAGTCTCTTGCTGCATCCTTAGGCCTCAGGAGCTGTAAGTGCCTTTTAAGTGAGGAGTGGGAGGGCTATTGATCCTTTATAGTGTATGGAGACTCCTGGCGCTTTTGTTCCCAGCACTGAATTAATTTTACAACAAACAAGCCAGAAATTGTTAGATATTTTTGTGTAGAGTTAAAGAAAAGTCTTATTTCAAAATTATTCTGCCAAATCAATATATAATAGCATTGCATACTGCTCTTTTACCTGAACTCATACTAGGCTGCTCTCACAATGGAACATGCCTGATGTGTCAAGGACTGTAAGTGTCCTAAGTGATCAGATACTGCTTTGCCTTATTTCACTCCTTTAAAAAAAACAAACATCTGGATAAAATTGTAGGGACTCTGAAAGTGGCAGCAAGCCTGTAGCTGTGCTGTATTGAATTTAACTGGTTTGCAAATACAAATCTTCATATTTTACATTTTGCAGTAAGTCAGTCTTTTGGGGTTTTGGCAGTTCCATACTGTCTCTAGTAAAATTCTGAAAAGTGTTTCAGATGAAACACTGAAAAGTGGTGATAAATGAGATGCAAGTGGTTAAAGAGCAATATTTGACACTGAAGACGGGTGGACTGGGAGATAGAATAAATGCATTAAATATCTCTATCTCAAATGTTTCCTGTTTGTACTGCTGGAATATGCATGCTTGCAGTGCAGACTCAAAGCCAACGACTCCTTTATTTTAACATGTATTTGCTAATTCTCTCTTTATCAAGAACTTACAAAAATAAGACCCTCTTAAGATGCATATTTTATATGGAAATCGTTTGATGCACATGGCTTTGAAAAGATTTTCCAAGCTTAAGTCAGCTATTTCATAGAGGAACTGCCTTCCTGCTGTACGGTTTATTAATTAATTTACAGAAAGATCAATTCCGAGCATGTACATTTTCTGTAACAGATGATGCAAGCTGAAGCCTTTAATAAAGTAGGTCATGAATGTCATTTGCTGTAGGAAAAGTAAAAATAGAGGAGTGCCATATCTTGTATTTGTAAGTTCCCCCTGTCCTCCCCTATACTAAAGCAAGATAAAGAGACAGTAGTTTGAATTAAGACATTTGATAAAACATTTATGTGAAAATGTGATTTAGAGTTTGACATTTTGTTGGTAGATGAGGACTTAGTTCTGAAGGAATTATGCGTGGTCCTCCTTGTCCCCTCATATAATCTGAGCACTGTGGAAAAAATACCCAATCTAGCACTCATGAGGCAGAGCATCCGAACAGCCAGGGACTGTAGAGAAGCACGAGAGCAGGAAACTACTATGATTACATAGAAGTCTACTACAGTGTAAAGATAGAGTTACTGTTTTCTTCATTGTATATAACTCTTTGAATTTTTCTTTATCTTGCTTCATTTTTGTGGTTTTCTGGAGTGGTGCTACCAGCTGCTATGCAAATGTGAATGAGGTAAATGTGCATGAGAGGAGGTATTTGATTCTTCCATTTGCTTTGCCTTTATTCATTTAACTGTTTACCCAAAATGCCCTGATTGTATCTAGGCACTGAGTGCTGTAAACCAGGTCATTAAATCAGTGATTTGGGTAAACCCAGATCTCTTTGGTGTGTATACCTGTGCTATTCATTTTAACAGTGCTTGCATTAACACAGTAAATTCTGTGAAATGGATGATCTTCTTTATTGCTAAATTAGAGCAAAACTAATAACCTGTTGCCATCTTTTATAATCAAGTAATTTATGGCACAGCACTTTATAGAACTACACATATATTTTACATACAAATGTTCTTGTAAGTTTAATTTCTCATTCCTTGCCATCATTTCCAAGATGTAATAAAGTTTCAGAACTAGATATGATAAAGGGTAAGTACAAATGATCAGCAAAATTACGTTTGTGTTTTTTTCCTGGTGTTTCTTGTAGCATACACTGCAAAATGCCTGGGTAAATCATCATTAGTAAGAATTGATCAGCAGTAGCTTTACTGAGCCACAGCTTCCCATGGCAGCTTACAGTCAGAAAACAAACCCCCCCCACAAATCACCATCAGCTTTGTAGTGCTGAAGCCAACCTGAATGAAGAGATGAGTAATTTCAGACCTATAATTGGAACGGAAGGCACAGCTGAATGGAAAAAAAAAAAAAAAAAGTCAAATTGGAAAAGATGATTGATGAAAAAAGAGGGATTTTTTCAAGGGATCCATTCAGTTTGTAAGCTGTGAATTTAGCTGTAGTAGAGACAAATTGCTCAGGTCATTGTCTGGTAGCTGCAGGAGAGACCGAGCCAGCAATGCTGCCTGCCAGACCAGAGGGGTGCACTCCCTCTACTACTGGGATCACAGAGGGGAGGATTTAGAGAAATATAATGGGGAGGAATTAGCAATGTTACTTTAGAGCTGGAAATAGCTGTCTCATGTCAAAGGCACAGCAAATTCTTTGGTAACTGCTGGGGAACAAATTTGGGAAGGGCTCTTGAAAGGAGTTAGTTTTCAGAGTCCTGTGTCAAATGGGAGTTATTTCTGGACAGTTACCTAAGATGTAAGGTGGTGAAAGTGTGTTTGGTTGTACGCAAATACAAAAAATCTTTGGAAATGAGCATGAAGTGCTTTAGAGAGAAGGGCTAGATTAAGTCTGGCATTAGTCAGATGCAAAGACTAAGATTGAGGATGTATGGGCCATAAATAATTGAGATGTGGTGCACAAGCCATGTTCTCATTAAGCATCCCTCCTGCTGCTGTGTGGCCCCTCCTCACACTGCTACAATAAACTTCATAAAATGGGGAAGTAGGGTTGTTGGATGCCATGATTTACTCTGATTTTTAAATGCCAATTTTGCTTTGCATTCATTTTATTCTAAAGAAGAACGAATTGTAATTCTGTTAAATAAAGGTATATTGTTTTAGCTTATTGTTAAATAAAACTACATTGAATTGAGTGTGGTTCATTTTCACTGGGAAACTGTCAGAGCCCATGTCTCCAAGTCCTTACATATTTTTTATTTTGTCTCAACATTTGTGTAATGGTGTAGTAACATTTCACTTCTTCAGAATGTCTGCCTGTTTGGACTAAGAACAGCTCGGTGTGCTTACAAAAGTAAGGAACAAGGTTTTGGGGGTTTGATTTGGTTTTGTTTAGTATTTAGCATTTTACTGTTAGTTACTATCGTTTTTTACTTAGAAACTTCTAAACTTGAAAAAATTGTTGTATACATTGTGAATTTACTAATGCTTCTCTGGGCTGCCAACAGACATTGATGAATGCATATCTAACCCATGCTCTAATGGAGACTGTGTCAACACGCCTGGTTCCCATTACTGCAAGTGCCACACAGGTTTCCAGAGAACTCCAACCAAGCAAGCTTGCATTGGTGAGAAAATTTGCTTCACATCTCCTGAGACTGTAGATGTTCTGACCCCTTATGTCAGATCCCGTTGGAGTTCAGAAAGCTCTTAGCAGTGTGATTTCAGTAAACCCCAACAGTTGCTGTATTAATTGGAGCTCTAGTTCTGGGTTAACATTCCATTTGTTCTGTGGGGGTTTTTTTTGACATTTATCCACTATTCTGAAAAACCTATAAGTTGGTCAGGGAATTCCTTAGCTGGGATTTCTACAAAATTATTTGTACAACTAGTGTCTGTTTATGTATGTACGCACATGAATGTGTGAGTAGGTTTTTAAAGATACTCATAAACTAATGGCTGAGCCATGCAAAATGCAGCATTTCTTGTGCAAGTCAGTAAAATAATATTTTTCTTATATCTGATGAAATGAGAATAAATTCTTAACCATCTTTTGATTTTGTTTTTTGAAGTACTATTTAAATAATATGCCAGTATTTTTCAAAGCAATAATTGTCACTATATACATTTTTATTTTACAGTAATTCTCTGATTGTGGTTTTGGTGTTTTTTGGTTTTTTTGTTGTTTTTTTTTTTTTTTCCTTAGATATAGATGAATGCATCCAGAACGGTGTTCTTTGTAAAAATGGTCGCTGTGTAAACACTGATGGAAGTTTTCAGTGTATTTGCAATGCTGGGTTTGAACTGACTACAGATGGAAAAAATTGTGTGGGTAAGAACTCTTCTAAATGGCAGGCATTAGCTTGGTGATTCTAGAAACTGTACTTCATATTACAATTGAAAATCATTAAGGATTAACTTTTTTGAAATAATATGTGACCTGAGTTGAACTTATACCCGCTACCTTCAAATAGTTATTGTGCAGAACTGCATGGTTTGAGAAAAAATCTGAGGTAATTTTATTTCGTTGGCTGCATCTCCCCTCAAGCATTCCTGGTAACTCAATGCTGGGAACAACATTTTTCCGTAAAGCTTCATAGAAAGCACTCCATGTATCAGCACTGCTGAAGAAATAACTGGTTTTAATTTGACTACTCTGTGTAAAAAAAAAAAAAAAAAAGTTCCTAGACAAATAACAAGTACTTAATTCTATCAGGTTGAAGCTTTTTATCATTTAATGTGAAAAAAAAATGCACCCTTTTCTTCTGTACACAGCTGCTGAAACATGGAAAATGACTGATCAGAACAGGAAAAAAAAAATCTTCTTCAGATAGTTCATTATAAGTAGAATTTCATATTCAAGTCAAAGAATAGTCATATCAGTCCTGATTGTTTATATTTACTGTGTCATCTTCTTGAAGGTGAGAAACTATAAGCAGTTTTCTTCACAATATTTTGCAGACCATGATGAGTGTACCACTACAAATATGTGTTTAAATGGGATGTGCATAAATGAAGATGGAAGTTTTAAATGCATCTGCAAACCAGGATTTGTTCTGGCTCCAAATGGGCGTTACTGTACTGGTATGTACAACTGAGTGGTAATACATTAAGGCAGTCTAGATTGAAAATGTTTTTTCCTGTCCATTCATTCATGCGAGAATTGCACTCTTGTCAAATGGATTTAATATCATACTAATACTTTACTAACTCATTACAGGAGATTACTTAAGCTGCTTGGAGTAGAAATAGGCCTTTAACTTGCAGAAAGAAATAAATGAACTATTTAATAGTATTCTGAAAGCTACAACAGATGATAAATGAGGTTTCAGAAAGTCTTGGAGAATTGTAAATACAGCAAAATATGCAGGCCATTCTTGAAATGGTAAAGTGAGCATCAGTATACAAGTTTAAAAGATTTTACATTGGTGAGCACACACACAAGAATGTTTTCTACATCATTATTCTGACTATTCTGAGTGCATAGAAACATAGAATCATAGAATAGTTAGACTTGGAAAGGACTTTAAGATCACCTAGTTCCAACACCCCTGCCATGGGTAGGGACACCTCCCACTAAACCGTGCCACCCAAGGCTGTGTCCAGCCCAGCCTTGAACCCTGCCAGTGATGGAGCATTCACAACTTCCCCGGGCAACCCATTCCAGTGCCTCACCACCCTTACAATAAGGAACTTCCTCCTTATATACAATCTAAACTTCCCCTTTTTAAGCTTGAACTGATTACCCCTTGTTCTATCACTGCAGTCCCTAATGAAGTGTCCCTCCCCAGCATCCCTATAGCCCCCCTTCAAATACTGGAAGGCTGCTATGAGATCTCCACGCAGCCTTCTCTTCTCCAGGCTCAACAGCCCCAACTTTCTCAGCCTATCTTCATACGGGAGGTGCTCCAGTCCCATGATCATCCTCATGGCCCTCCTCTGGACTTGTTCCAACAGTTCTATGTCCTTTTTATGTTGAGGACACCAGAAGTGCACACAGTACTTCAAGTGAGGTCTCACAAGAGCAGAGCAGAGGGACAGGATCATCTCCTTCGACCTGCTGATCACACTCCTTTTGATGCAGCCCAGGATACAGCTGGCTTTCTGGGCTGTGAGGGCATACTGCCAGCTCGTGTTAAGTTTCTCTTTGATTAACAACCCCAGAGTCCTTCTCGCAGGGTTGCTCTGAATCCCTTCTCTGCCCAACCTTTATGTCTGCCTGGGATTGTTCTGACCCAGGTGTAGGACCTTGCACTTGTCATGGTTAAACTTCATCAGGTTGGCATCAGCCAACCTCACAAGCATGTCAGAGTCCCTCTGGATGGCATTCCTTCCCTCCTCCAGCTTATCAACCGAACCACACAGTTTGGTGTCATTGGCAAACTTGCTGAGGGCGCACTCAATCACACTGTCCAAGTCACTGAAAAAGATGTTGAACAAGACCGATCGCAACAGCGATCCCTGAGGAACGCCACTCGTTACTGGTCTCCAACTGGACATTGAGCCATTGACCACAACTCTTTGCGTGCAGCCATCCAGCCATTTCCTTATCCACTGAGTGGTCCACCTATCAAATTGATGTCTCTCCAATTTAGAGAGTGGGACAGTGTTGAAGGCTTTGCACAAGTTCAGGTTTGACATCAACTGCTCTACCCCTGTTCATCAGTTCTGTGGCCCTGTAACAGAAGGCCACCAAATAGATCAGTAGGAAGCCATGCTCGCTGTCACCAACCACCTTTTTGTTTTTCATGTGCCTTAGCATGCCTTCCAGGAGAATCCGCTCTTAAGATTTTTCCAGGCACAGAGGTGAGGCTGACTGCTCTGTAGTTCCCCGGCTCATCCATTTTCCCCTTCTTGAAAAT